>JAJLUB010000005.1:152762-206147 GCA_030564085.1 Nakaseomyces uthaithaninus
GATGATGCAGTAACCAACCCCCCGTGAACTGTAGAACTTAAGGATGCATTAGTATTACGACTGGGACTGTGATTTCTATTTTGATCCACGCTTGCCCCTGTGGGTGGAGCATTTTCCATCGCAGGGTGAATTTGTTGATCTCGACTGTTCATGGAAATACACTAGATACAATCAAAAGAAAGAAAGAATAAGAGGTATGTCCTTATGGTATGATAGAATCTAGAAAATGTTTTTATAGAAAACAGTTAAATCAAAGAGGATGACCTAATGTTGAATCAGCTCAATTTAACTCTCAATACTGATGGGTAAAAAAAAATTTTTCCCTTTCCCTTTCTCTTCTTCTTCTTCTTTCTCTTTACTCTCCTAGTTCAATACAACCCAAAGTAGATATAAGTTGAGTTTGATTGTAATGAAGTTTTAGCCTTAATCACTTCGTTATTCTTTCAACAATGTCCCTCTCCAACAAGATTTATATTGTTCAAGTTTGATGAAATTGTATTTACTCACTCTCAGTTCCTGAACCCTCTTTAATTTACTTGTTATGCTGTTACTCTACATCAAGACTTACGCACGCACAGAACAGACAGAGACACATAAACATAGGCAGTAAGTTTTTTTTTTTTTTTTTATTTTTTTTTCACCACTGGGTAAATATTGGTTTTGTTGTCGGTATTTTCTTTCCTGTCCTTCCCAATGGGTGGCTGTGTAATTCCGTGGTAAAGTTTGATCACGTTGATTCTTTGTTCTACGGTGTCTTTTTTTTATGATACTCCCTTGATTTTCTGAGTGCCTTCTGTTTTGCAGTATTTTCGCTGGGGAAGAAAGAACAAGAGAAAAATATAGTAGCTGTCGTTTCATTTGCTCTCTCTGCAATTCGTTTATGCATGAAAACATATCAACTTTTTTGCTTTTTTTTTAATTGATTCGTCCCCCCTCTTCCTCCGTTGAATGCGCCTTTGCAATTATCCCCGCGTCCGGCACGGAATAGTGAACAACAGAGGGGGAGGGGAGGATAGTGAATGTAAAATTCAAGGAGACTAGGAGAAAGCTACCCTGATAGTTCTCTGCATTGTGTAGCATTAAAAAAAAAAATGTTGTTAGCACGAGCATGCATAGCATACATTTCAATATAACCAAGTTCAACTTGTTGGTTACAGAATAATAGAGATTTTTTTCTCTGATGCATTCAACATTATGAAGAAGAGATGAAAGAAGTTCTCCACCACTTCAGCGATCATTCTTCGATGTTTAATGTACTGCCTTATGTTACGCAGTCTCAGCCGTAGGTGCATTCAATTCAGCATACATGCATCTATAGATAAGGCATTACAGGTGATACCTTAGTCCTTGTTCAAATTTCACATCGGTAAATCTAATCGTGAAACAACGTCCAAGAAACCAAAATGTACCTCGATTATATCCGATAGAACGTGCAAGAGACACGGAGATGTGGAAAGAGACGCGAGGAGGTGGGAAGAGGTGGAAAGTAAAAAAATCCGCAATGGAAAATTGGGAAATTCTGTGTCCTATTTATACTTTTTTTTTTTGGCCTGTCCTCCGCTCCGAGAAGGAGGGGATGGCTACTGCCCTCTTTCTTTTTTTTTTCATTTAGCCGCCAGCACCCTTGCACCCTCACAAGCTCCACGGTCTCCTCTATGTATCGTAGCCCCGTATTGAAAAGCGCCTGCGGGGGTTCTTGGATGATTTTCCCCTCCTTCCCAGAGAAGTTCACGTACTCCGAACTGACAAACACACATTTTTTCGGGATCTTGGGAATCTCGAAGAAATACCAGTAGTAGAAGCACCAGCTTAACCGCTGTTGAGACACATATTCCTAACTTTTCTTTTTTATTATGTGCCCCGCTCTCCCACCACCTTCCAAAAAAAGAAGGTGCTGTTGACGGCGGCTAAAACCAAAAAAATGTGCTGCTGCGTTAGCACACAGTAAAAATCGTGGCAAAGAAGTACAATACCGGGCTAAGGAGACGTAGCACATGCACACAGTATACATATAGTAGAGAGACCAGACTTGCCACACGCAAAAACAACTGTGAATGTGCTGAATCGAGGGCATTCGATCCGACGTACTGATTGGGGGGTGGGGAGGAGAGAGATTGGCATATCATCTCCAACAACGTTGACTGCACGTGTAACATTCTGTACAACGTTTTAACACGTGCAAATTGCTCCCGCTGGAACTAGTGCGTGGGGACACCGGTAGCAATTACCCTGCTAAGCTTTGCAATATAAGAGTGGGCAGGGTAACCTTGGGCATGCGCTGTGAACGAAAGACGACAAGAAGGCGGGACAGAGGAACGTTTCTGTAACACTATTTGAGAATAAAGGCTGGAAGGTGCTGGTTTCAGGTGCGAAGGGAGCTGTGTGGAAGACATTCGAGTACAGCAAGGAAAGCACAGACAAGAAACATGAATGCTCCAGATAGATTTGAGCTGTTCCTTCTCGGTGAAGGGGAGTCTAAACTGAAGATTGAACCAGATACCAAAGCTCCCAATGCGGTTGTAATCACATTCGAGAAGGAGGACCACACGCTTGGTAACCTGATTCGTGCTGAGTTGCTGAACGACAGCAAGGTACTTTTCGCAGCCTACAAGGTGGAACATCCCTTCTTCGCCAGGTTCAAGCTGAGGATACAGACAGTTGAAGGTTATGACCCAAAAGATGCATTAAGGAACGCATGCAGCTCCATCATCAACAAATTGGGGGCTCTGAAGTCAAACTTTGAGACAGAATGGAACCTACAGACGCTTGCATCTGATGATGCCTACTGAAGCTAGCAAAAGACATATTGTTACCAACTTTTTCATAAGAAGACATGAAAAAAAAAAATTGCATTTCATAAACTTTTATTATTTTTAATGCCGTTTGCATCAAAAAGCAGTATCCCACCTGGACAACTCGACTCTACTGAAATCTGTAATTTAGATTATTGTCACTGCATAACAAATATATTCCAAGGCAAAGAGTTATTCAGATTTCCTGAGACGGTACCCGGCCACCATATCTGATTATATTTTTTTCTTTTTTCTTTCTTTTTTTTCAAATGCGCATTCCTCCCAATTTCTACGCGACACACGTAAGTGAGCAGCTGAAATGAAAGATTATCTATTCGTATATATAAAAAATAGAGTGATGGGGTCGATGAGCATTGTTCTGGAAAGTTGCTGTTTAATGTTTTAGATTAAGGATTCCAACCGATTGTAAAAAAAAACACCCACTGTATAATAATAAAAAAAACACCCACTATTTAATTCACCAATTGATAAAATTTAGCTTTTCAATCTATTTTGCAGAAAACATAATACTAGGGCACAACATTTTTGAACTGTGTAGATCGGATACAATGACATATTCTGACGATGATGAAGTGGTTGTAAAGCGGAGAAGAATCGTCTCAGCTATAAAGGAAGAGGTGGATTCCCCTGTGATAACCGGCGAAAAAGACGACAGCGGAGCAATAGCAATCGAACACTACGATGAGATTTCATCTCCAAAAAAGGAAGATTCACCAAACGCTAAATTAGAAGAAGAGAGATGTGATGAGGCTGGGGAGGAGGAGGAAGAACAACAACAAGAAGAATATAAATGGTGGGAAGAGCAGGATAAAGATGATACAATCAAGTGGACTACCTTGGTACACAATGGTGTTATATTTCCTCCCCCATATGAGCCATTGCCGTCTCATATCAAGTTATACTATAACTCTGGGCCTGTTGATCTTCCACCTGAAGCCGAGGAAGTAGCTGGGTTTTATGCCCATCTCTTAGAGACTCCTCACGCCAAGAATCCAGTGTTCCAAAAGAACTTCTTTTCTGATTTTAAGGACGTTATTGTCGAGGCTGGTGGTACACTGAATAATGTAGAGATTACCGATTTTCATAAATGTGACTTCACTAAGATGCACGAATACTTCACGATGTTGAAAGAGCAGAAAAGGAATCTTACTACTATGGAAAAGAAAGATATTCGTTTGCAAAGAGAGAAATACGAGGAAAGATACAAATTTTGTGTATTAGACGGCAGGAAAGAGCAGGTAGGAAACTTTAGAGTAGAACCTCCTGATTTATTTAGAGGTAGGGGAGCACATCCTAAAACTGGTAAACTCAAAAGACGGATATATCCTGAGGATATCGTTCTGAACTTGAGTAAAGATGCTCCAATTCCTCTGGCACCAGAAGGCCATAAATGGGGTGAAATACGGCATGACAACACTGTACAATGGCTAGCAATGTGGAAAGAGAATATCTTTGGATCATTTAAGTATGTTAGATTGGCGGCTAATTCTTCTTTGAAAGGTCAGAGTGACTTAAAAAAATTTGAGAAAGCAAGAGAGTTGAAAAACCATATTGATCGAATTCGTAAAGATTATAGGATGAAACTGAAAGATAAACTGATGATCGAGAGACAAAAAGCAGTTGCCGTATATTTAATAGACGTTTTTGCATTGAGAGCAGGCGGAGAAAAATCGGAAGAAGAGGCGGATACAGTAGGCTGTTGTTCTTTGAGGTATGAACATGTTACATTAAAACCTCCAAATATTGTCATATTCGATTTCCTTGGTAAAGACTCCATTAGGTATTATCAGGAAGTTCAAGTGGATCCAAAAGTCTTCAAAAATCTGGCTCTCTTCAAAAAGCCCCCAAAGCAACCAGGCCATCAGTTATTTGATAGGCTAGATCCTTCAATTCTTAACAAATATTTACAGAACTACATGCCAGGACTTACTGCTAAGGTATTCCGTACGTATAATGCCTCAAAAACCATGCAAGACCAACTGGATTTGATTCCAAACAAGGGTACTGTTCCTGAAAAACTACTGAGGTATAACTCAGCCAACAGAACAGTCGCTATCTTATGTAATCATCAAAGGACTGTAGCAGCAGGTCATGCTAAGTCTATTGAAAAATCCAGTGATAGAATTGAAGAATTGGAATGGCAAAAAATGCGATTACAAAATGCATTCTTACAACTAGAATTTGAAGCTACGGAAGATTACAGGAACGTACAAAATGAAATAAAAGTATTTGATAAAGAAACCGAGATGAAAATTCATCGAAGAATTTTAGAGAGGGAATCGACTAGAATCCAAAATAAATTCAAAAGAGAGAACGACAAAAGAAAATACGAAAACAATGAAATTTTACCAGAGAGTACTTTAACGGAATGGATGGAAAAAATAGAAGACTTAAAATTAATGTATGAAACGGAATTGGAGACAGGTAAAATCCAATTAAAACCATCATTGAATAACGCCGAGAAAATTATCTCCGCAATTGAAAAATTAGATCAAAGGATTACAAACAGTCAGGTCCAACTGCAGGATCGTGAGGAGAATTCTCAAGTATCTCTTGGAACATCTAAAATTAACTATATAGATCCTAGACTATCAGTTGTCTTCTGTAAGAAGTTCAATGTACCTGTGGAGAAAATATTCACTAAATCTCTACGTGAAAAATTTAAATGGGCAATCGAATCAGTAGATGAAAGCTGGAGATTCTAAAGATATTTACATAAGAAGACGGGGGGGTTATAACAGATTTTTTTACCATTATTCTATATATTCGATGCACTTCATTTAGATCTGCATGGCCTTTCACCCTTCATTTAGATCTGCATGGCCTTTCACCCTTCATTTAAATAATTTTATTTCTATTTTTATTAGTCGAGAAAGTAACGTACAATAAAGTATTCCATTCATACTCTTCGATCCTATCAAGTTTTTGTCTAAATCAAAATGAGAGGTCATCTAATGTTGAACTTCTAATAATAAATTTTTGCCTCAGTGATCTAGTAAAACAAGCCACCATGAGCAAGGTGCCCTTTTTCTTATATTATCACTTCATACTTTGCTTCGCGAAACGCCAAACGCGAAATTTTTTGTCGCTAACCGAATGCATAGAGGAAAACAATTTAACAATCATAAGCATTTCGTGTGGGGATCAAAATATACCAACTTTAGCTGACTGATTTCTTGGAGCAAAGGATCACATCTGAAATAACGCAACACTTAGAGCTCGATGACATCAATGAAGGGTTTACAAAAGAAATTCAATCCGCCCCCTACATCTCGTCATGCTGCATGAATGCGGTAATCTTTCAATTTCGTTTCTCGATCAAATCTGCAATCACTGAGCTTGGGTTAGTATATATAGATTACCCATATTTGCTACTCTACCTGATGAACTTTATTAGTGGGAGGAGCGCTTCGTTGGAATAAGTCTGTCTTCATTTTAACTGCATGCATGAAAAAAGTTTACAAAAACCCCTCATATAGGTTTTCAG
This sequence comes from Nakaseomyces uthaithaninus, assembly GCA_030564085.1. Taxonomy (NCBI): domain Eukaryota; kingdom Fungi; phylum Ascomycota; class Saccharomycetes; order Saccharomycetales; family Saccharomycetaceae; genus Nakaseomyces; species Nakaseomyces uthaithaninus. The sequence continues at coordinate 159,063 of JAJLUB010000005.1, forward strand.
GAATACTTCATTGTTATAACAAATTATTTTTTATCCAAGTACACAGTTGCATTGCATATCTATCTTTCCTATAACTCAAGGAGGTAAACCATTACAACAAACAGAATCGATGACGAAATTAGCTTTCTTTCTCCACTTGTTTTTAGTTTTCTGTTCTGTTCTCCATTGTGTTAACGGTGCCGTTATTGAAACATCAGTGGTACCTTCTCTTCATAGACGTGACCTCCCAAAGTTAGTTACCGCAACTGATAAGCCTTCCTCTTCTTCCTCTGTACCGACGTCATCTAGTCAGCCATCAAGTACCGATTCAGAAGAACACAGTACTTCTTCTTCTGTTGACTCAGCTAGTACGAGCGAAACATCCACAGAACCTGATGATGAATTATCAACTTCTTCGAGTTTATCAGAAGGAACCACTGACTTAAGTGCTTCTGAAACGATATCGAGTACTACTTCATCTTCAGACCAAAGTGATATACTAACAGATGGTTATTCAAGTCAAATTACCTCCTTTACAACAAGTTATACTTCATATTCCGCTACAAGCTCATCGATATCGACAAGTCCAGTATTTATTCCAAGCGCTGAAAATAACAAATACGTTTATCATGTCAAGCAACCTTCTGGGACAGTTTATACAGCTTTTGGGAGTTGTCTTGGTTTCATATTATTGATACTGTTAGCCGTATGGTTGGTGTTTGCATTTAAATCTTGGAAGAATGCAAGGAACGAGTATCAAATCCGGGAACGCGAAAATCAGTACCAATATGATCCGTTTGTTTTCCAATATAGTGATGGTGATGGATTTTCATCTGATTCAGATTTGGCAAGTGATATTTCTGAAAAAGTTTTGAGACAAAAATCATCTAGACTCAGTTTATATAGTTTAGGTGGTGGTTCCGCTTTTAACTTGCTAAGTTCAGAGAAGGTCAACGAGAAACCACAGACTCAGCATACAAACAATCCTAGATTATCGATGTTTATTTCACCTACAGAAATTCTCAAGAGCGAAGGCAATAATTGGAGCAGTGCAGAAAATTCAGGCTTCAACTCTGTGGCCAGTACACCTAGAGAACAGTCGATGGCCCAGATAATAACGAATCCTACTGGTAAAGCATTTTGTGACGAAAGTGGACTTTTTGACAGCGCTGTTTCAAAATTACAGGTCCAGGATACTCCAGAAATAACTCAAATTCGACCTGGGGATAAGAAAAGGAGAGCTAGGCCACCTAGTGCACACCTAGATCAACTGCTAGATGGCTGTTGATTTATGCATAATTCAACTATAATACCTCATTGAAAAGAGAAGAAATACACATCATAGCATCAATCATTTCACATTAATTAAAAAAACGTTAATGTTTACCCAATTCTTATTATAGACATACTAATATGGTTAACAGATATAGTCTGCCTTCTTTAATTGGGCGAGCTTTGGACTATCATCATTTTAAGATACCAATACCCTAAATTTGGTTAATAACGTCGTATCTTCATTCGCAAAAAAACCGTGAGTTGAAGCTGTTAACTTTTGGGATATTGGTGTATATTATACATCCATAATTTTATAAAATAACGAACACAAAAATCATATATTATCTCATTGTTTCTTGCATCACCCTTCAGGGATAGTATTTACAGTAGTATCTATTATTTGTTCGACTTCTCTAACGTTGACGCTTTTTTTTGATGATACACCCTCCTTGCAAAGGCATCCATAACCAACTCAGTAACACTCTTTGCAAATATCGTAGAGACACTATTATATAATCGTGATTTAAATTGAAATTTCAGTAGTAGTTCGACAGTGCTAGCATTAGCTCTTGTTGGATGAGGTCGTATAGTCCATCTGGAGTACAAAATATCGAATAAATTGTGTGACAGTGATTCAGCAGTTACTACATGGGTGTTTGACGTATTCGATGGAGTTTCGCAATTTACATTACACACAAATCTCTCATCATATTGTCTGAAGCCAACTCTGAGGCCTGCCACTTTTGGTTTTGACGTTACTGGATCTCGTTCGTTCACAAATGAGTTCTCACAGTATGGAATAAATTCATGGTACTTGGAGACTTCTGAAACTACATCGTAGACTTCCTTCGGGGTTCCATTGATGACTTTGGGAAGACGATATTCTTGAACCTTTATTTCCTGGAAAGGATTGATGATTTCTAGAAATCCTCGAGATCCTAGTGGCTTCAGCCATTGACCTTGAGTATTTCTCAAAGATCTTGTACCCAAAAGGAATATCATATTTGAGCTACTTTCTGATTTATGGTTTTTCTGTAGATCTTGACTTATTCCTTTTCTCTCTCTTTAATCATTAGATTTTGAATATCTGGAAATCCGATCTTTATTAATTTCAACGGAACTAAGATAGTTTAGGTTCAATTTTATGAGATATGAGTAATAAAATGGCAAACAACGATTAAGCGAAAGTAAATTCCTAACATATTTGTAACAGGTTTGGTCATATAACTACGTTTTTGATTATGTCTTTTGAGATTGATTGGAAGAAGCTCTCATCTGATGGGCAGCTCAACGATAAGATTAAGGAAGGGCTAAATAGATACTTTAAGGCGATCCAACTACCTAGCTATGTAAAAGATATCGAACTGATAGATTTTGGATTTGGAAAAATTGCACCGAATGTGATACTGAGAGATATATCAAGTCCTTTGCAGGAGTTTTATGATGCGATGAATGAGGAAGATTTCGATGATTCAGACATGCCAGAAGATAGTAGTACTGATGACCAAATTAGAGATCCTATCGAGAAGAAAGAATCTGATGTGCAGTTTTTGCTGGAGTTAGAGTATAAAGGTGATATATCACTTACGTTAACTGCTGGTTTAGTACTGAATTATCCTGTTGAGAAATTCATGACCCTCCCGCTAAAAATAACCATTAGCAGCATAGGCTTGCATTCTCTATGCCTCATTTCATACATATCTAAGCAACTGTTTGTCAGTATGCTATGTGATGTTAGCGATCCTATTTTAGATGATGTAGACTGTGTGTTAGATCCCAACGGACCGGTACTACTTACAAACAGACCCTTTGAGAGGATTTCAATAATACGAAGTATGAAAATAGAAACAGAAATCGGGGATCAGTATAAAGAGGATGGTTCGACATTAAGAAGTGTGAACCAACTAGAAGAATTCATTAAACAAAAGATGAAAGATTTTCTCCGAAAGGAACTTGCATGGCCTAGCTGGATTAACTTTGACTTTAATGAAGAAGAATAAATACAACTTTACGGAGGATTGCTTGCACTGAACTAGATTCACTCTTCAGTATATCATTGATTTGTTGCAGCAGTTTACAAATACAGTTTCTATAGTTTATGTGTTGTTGTTTCTTTTCATTCATAGTATTACATAAAAATGTGATAAAATACTTGGACAGAAAATAAACCTATGCAATTTTTTTACTTGTGTTGATGAAACCAGTTCCTTTCACGGTAGCGATGAAGTCATCGCTATCCATATCGTCTACTGGTTTGAGGAAAACTTCAGTACCAAATACCTTCCTTATGTCTCTCAGAAGCCAAATGAACCTCTCGTCAATTTGATCCCTAGTTATCCTTAGTCTGCCTATGTCTTCTTTACCAATAACCATGTATGTGATGGCTAAAGGCAGTTGGTTTCTATCTACTGCAGCACTCCTTGAAATTTCTTCCAATAACTTGTATGCTACTTTCTCACCGATTTCTTCAGGAATGTCACCAGAGTCACCGATTTCCTCAGCAAAAAAGCACCAGCCCTTCTTCTTAGTTTCTGCCACCAACGTTATGCCCCAACCTGGACTTTTACCTGAGTTCTCGCCTCTCCATACATCAGCTGTAATATTCACTTCACATTTGAGATTTTTGAGTACTTTCTTCGAACCATCTATCATTCTGTTCACCATGGACGGACTTACACGGGTGGAATAAGCAACACCTCTTACTGATGATACCAATGGTTTCTCCAGTTCATGCATTGTTATCGGTTGTGCAATTAGAGAATCTACAACCAAATGTACTTCACCACCTCCTAGAGGTGGAGAACCCCTCTTCAATGTGTGTAGTGCACATTCTCTAACACCAAATTTCTCCATAACCGGCATCAACCCCCATTTAATGGCCTCTACCCCTGCATCTGAATGCGATGCGGTGATACCTTTGAATACAATAGAAAACTTCTTCTTTGAAAAGGGAGCCAGATAAAGCATGGGCTCTACAAAGTATCCAACTGGTTTCGAAGTTGGGCAGTTATGTGTGTAGGGACCACCAACAATTATACCTGGTCTATATATCACAGTTGTACCCGTATATGATATCTCAATGACACTGCCATTAGTCACCGCCTCCATGAGCCTCAAAAAAGATACTTCATAATCCTTCAAACCAGGGTTCAGGTCCTGTGAACGTATCTTTTCTATCTTTATAGGTTTACCTGACAGAGTTGCCAGTATAATTCTATGTCTGAAATTTTGGGAGCCCTGGAAAACAACATATGATGACATAGTAGAAGGAGCTCGGTGTTGGAATGTTATAAGTTCAATGAAGTGCTTCTGATCAATGCTAGTTATTCCAGTTAGCTACAATACATGCAGGCAACTTAATGGAGTTGACTTATATGCGATGCTCATCGCATAAAATTTTTGGAAAAAAAATTTTTTTCACCAATGTATGTCTCCCACGGGAATTTCTGAGAGCTTGAAATTTGCAATGCTTAGTAGTAGCGCAAGTCAGTTGTTTTGCACAATAGTGATGGCATTGTACCTTGAGGTGGCATTACCGTGCTTGATATACCGTGACAGGCTTGCAGAGATTTATTCAAGGGAATTATCCATTTCAGCTACACAAGTAAATGTCTGGCTCAGTTTGCAGATTGTAAGTAAGAAATACTAGTATAAAGGGGAATTGGGAAACAAAGTAAAAAAAAGGAAAAAATGTCTATAAATAAATACTATATAACTGTCTGTGAGATATATCATAGTATATGAATGCTGGGTCTATTACTTGTGTGTGAGAGAGGGGGGGGAGTGATTGAAATGCCCTCTGCATGGTTAGTCTTCCCTCCTAAGTTCTAGATAAAAACTCCTTCATAGGAGTAAGAATGCGTGCACCACGAATATCATGATCCATATGACGTACTTGTTAGTCATTATTGTCTTTGTGGCAATGTTCACGAGTGGTTTCTCTGAGCCTTTGTCGACTGCCTCTGTTGGTAGAAGCTGTCCTTTGTAGGTGGCAGCGTGATGAATCTCGTCGACATTTGAGTAGTGGAAGAAATGGTAATCATCTACGTCGTCGTCGTCTCCACTGTAGTCATCGTCAACGTAGTCATCGATGCCGTCTCCATCCTTGTCCTCTTCTGGGTTGATGAAGGAGTGGTGTACGTCCTGCTTCAGCTCGTCCAACGGTGTGTCGTCAACGGTGCCGTCCCAGCAGTATCTCTGCAGACATTTCTCGCACTGTTGTGGCAATGGTAGGTCCAAGGACTCTTGTTTTCTCTTCATTATGGCGCAGGCTACACAAGCCATGAATTCAGGATCGTCAGTGAAGTTGTTTCTGGTGGCAATCTCGAACCCGTTGGAGATCATGCTAGCCATTTGGCTCCTAGAGTATGACAGCTTGAAAGCGCTCTGGTTGCTATTGAAAGAGTATTCTGAGTTTGGATAGTAGACGATTAGAGGTGGGATGTACTTCAGACTTGTCATATTAGTTGCGTTGCAGCCGAAGAACGTAGGTCTCTTATTTAGACCCAAGTTAATGAAGGTGTTTGTGTCAGGAATGTGTGGGAATGCAATTTTCTGTCCCTGTAGCACGAATTGACGCTCGTATGTATGCACCAGGGACGAGCCGTCAGGCCATTGCAACTTATTGTCAGCGGAGTTATCCACCGCAAAGATGATGTCGAGGTTTCTGTCCCTCTGTAGCAAAGGAAGCAGCGGCACGTTTTCATCATCTTCACCACCGTCAACCAGGTACAGGTTGTCGTTTTCCACCAGAGTCTTGCTGAAGCTGTCTATGACGTATTTGGTGTTCTTGAATGGGTTGGGCCCGTATATTGCGACATCGTTGAAGTCGTGTGCGAGGTTCTTCAAGAAGTTCGTTGCCCACTTAGTGACGAAGTTAGGAAGATGTGTGGAGTTTATACGCAGTAGAAACTGGTTGAACAGGTTCGAGGACGTGCCCATTATAAACGCTGTGTTGTCGAACCCCACGATGCACTTCTTGTTGGTCTGAGCTATTGGTCTGCCGTTAGACACATTCGTACCAAGGTACTTAACATCTGTGAAGGCGTTTAAGGACGGGTCCCACGAGCCCATTTCGAAAGGGTTGAACTCGAAGATGGTTGCGTTCAGCGCAATGGCGTTTGAGCCTGGGTACCTCCCGTCTGCGACGGTGATCGGCAGCGGCATGTCACCGTCCTTGAAGATTGCAGAGTCCCGCAGGGATGACCACGTGTACCCGATGCCGCCTCGCTCCAAAGTAGGGAAAAACTTGTAGGACAGCGCGCGGCCCCAGACATCTGCAAGGGACGTGGTGAACCCGGCCTCCTGCTTCGCCTTCACCGCGTCCGTGATGTGGTCCCACCTCCGGGCGGTCTTGATGATATTGAGGCCGCCGGGGGAGACAATGGAGTAGCTGAGGTCCCAGATGGAGTCCTTCACTATCCTGCCGGCCTTCCGCGCGCCTTTGGGGTCGTAGTTCATGTCGAGGATGTCCTGCACCGACGTCCAGTTGTTCCACGACAGCGAGGCTACGAGCCAGTTTCCACCCGACGCGCCGGACATGTACGTGGTGCTCTGCAGGATGCCCCCGAGCCCGTGGTCCAGCGCGCCGCGCGTCCGGTTGTCCAACGCCGCAAGTATCCCGGCACCCGTCAGCATCGACCTGTACCCGCCGCCGGAGACCGCGATCCCGATCCGCGGTACCGTGCTGCCGCTACTGCCCGCGTCCGCGTCGAAGATCCCGCGGAACAACTCCGTGAGCTCCTGGGACGCCGACGTCGCGCGCTGCAGAAAATCGTGCAGCGCGGCCTTTGTGCGCAGGTCACGCTTTGCGAGCCACTGCGTCTCGTTCTGAGAGAGCCCGCTGGCCTCGCGCACGAGGCTGATGTCGTCGCTGGGACAGAAGTCGAGTTTTGGGGCGTACTGGTTAGCGACGTCAGAAAACGCGCGCGTGAGTGGTGTCACGAGTAATAGTACTTGCACTATCTGCAGTATGAGCATCACGATGGTTTGTTCTATTGTCTCAAAAAAAAAAAAAAGAATAAAATTAAACTATCTGGGTTCCTATTGGGTTGTATACTATTTCCTGAAGTTCGTGTGTGTTCCTTCTGCTTTGTTGAGAGACTGTCGGTGTCAGGCTGACCACTCGAGTTGTCGAAGGCTTGCGAGAGTTGTCGATACCACCCAGTTTTTAAGTTTCAATATAGTGCTTGCTGTCACTTGGACCGATCTGCAAGCAAAGACAAGCCACTGAAATCCTCCGCACATCGAGGTATTATGTGTTAAGCAAGTAGGCAGAACCCATCTCACAGAGGATTATCTGTCCCCCCCCCCCCCCACACACACCCAGACAATCACCGCACGCACACGGGGTTTTTTTCCCTTCGCATCAAGGAATTTTTTTTTTTTTCATTTTGTCAGCAAGACAGGCGAGAAGGAGCAGAGAACATGCGCGCAATTCCCCCCCCCCCCACGGTTTGCCCTCGTCGACCTCCACAGACGTCCACGCGGGTCTTTCTGTACCGGGTTGATCCAGGCGGAGACCCGTACAAAGCACAGACATACGGGATTTACACACTCAGCGTCTGCGACTGCCGTGCAAAATGCATTGTGTGATCACGGGATATATGGTTCTACGATACACGCCACGTGTCATATACGTTAGACGTTATATAACATCGCACATCACGGTACGGTAAGTGACTGAACTCGTCACAACGGACCCCGGGTAACAGTACTCGCTTTTTTAGTGCTTTTTTGGTTTTCAGGATTTGTGTGGTGCCTATGCCTCTGCGCGTTGGTGTCAGTGCGCTTCGATTTGTTTATCCTGGGCTTCACTAAACGTAAACAAAGGGCTATACATCCTCTTGCGCTGGATCTTCCTCCCCCCCGATTCCAACCTACGCATTGCATTCCTCGAGCTTGCATATATAACGTGCAGTACAATATAGAGCAGTGGAGTTGCGACGCTGGATACCCCGAGCAAGACAATAAGAAAAAAAGTCGTGGATCTTATACATATAAGCCCGCTTAGAAGTTGAAATTACTGTTTGAGCACTTTCTAACTCTGTTTCTCGTGCTGTCGAAATCTAAGTCGAGATAAAGGATAGTGCGTTTTTCTAGATACTAAGAATAAAGACGCAGAATGTCTGGTAAAATGCATGGAGGTAAAGGTAAATCTGGCGCCAAGGATGGTGGCAACGGCTTGAGGGCGCAGTCGAGTTCCGCGAAGGCGGGTCTGCAGTTTCCAGTGGGGAGAATCAAGAGGTACTTGAAGAGAAACGCCAGTGGCAAAGTGCGTGTGGGGTCGAAGGCGGCCATATATCTCACTGCTGTGTTGGAGTATCTGACCGCAGAGGTGCTGGAACTGGCTGGTAACGCCGCCAAGGACCTGAAAGTCAAGAGAATCACACCCAGGCACTTGCAGCTGGCTATCAGAGGTGATGACGAGCTGGATAGTTTGATCAGAGCAACTATCGCCTCAGGTGGTGTCTTGCCTCACATCAACAAAGCGCTGCTACTGAAAGTAGAGATGGGAAAGAAGGGCAGAAAATGAATGCTTCTTTTCTCAGTTTCTCTTCCTTGATCTCATAACAACTGCCAAGTCGCTGTTAGAAAAATAAAAAAGAAATAGAATAAAATATCTGTTCTATTTTTTTGCTTATAACTATCCCCAATCCTTGATTTTGACCTAATACAGCTGTAAAATGAATAATCTTCCATCTTTTTTTTTTATCTACCTTTCTGTAACATTATTATCAACATCAATCCAATATTCAATGAAGAATTGTTTCTTGTTGTTGTTTTCCCAATCAATTCCATTATATTACAACTACTGCCGTATCTCTATTTTACTATCAAATAACCATTCCTACAATTATTTCAACCCTGCCAACTGAATACCATATTTACTTCAAATAGGTAGGACAGACCAAGGGAACTTACCTTATAAGGCGAGATATGTCCTGATGTGTAGAGCTGTTTTGAGTAATTGACACACTACAGATCCTCAATCGTTGGTGAGTTTCAAATATTTGACCGTTGAATATAAACCATATGTTAATTTGTATGAAATGTAAGCACCATCGAGGCTACTGGCTCCATATATTTACATATTTAAAAGATCTTGAATAAATAATATAGTGTTCATATCCTTGGCTCACGTGAACTCATGGCGTACGGTGATGTAGATCAGGTCGATATTACCTGTAGTGAAAGTGCGCAGAGAGACACACCCACACGTCATGTTGCGTACATCTGTTGGATGTATATTTAAAATGTTGAGAGCTGGCAAAGAGCACTTTATTAATTGTGCATCAACATAGAGGTGTGGTTATTGGGTTATCTACTAGTGTTCCCATCAAGCAGGACATATTGGTAGGTTTATTAGAGGCTTCGGTTATATTTTTAGACGTTTCTGGCTTCAACCTTGTGTCAAAGTCCCCTTTTTTACTATCTGTGCCAGTCCAATACAGAACATGCTGTCAGCTACGCAACGGAAGCAACTGTTAGTATTTACAGCTGGTGTATATGTTCTGACGGCGTATTGTGTGGTAATGGCTTGCCAGTCAAGTGTCTCTTACCTGCAAATAGCTCTGAAGTTGTCAGAAGGCTTCAACATTCTGATCATAACGGTCTTCACATTGTTGAATTCAGCAATTGTGTGGCAGTGTCTCACAAGCCTTTTATTTGGTGAGCTACGGCTTATAGAACACGAGCATATATTTGAGAGGCTTCCCTATGCAGTGATAGGCACCATATTCATGTTTTCTACATTTAATGAAAAGTATTTCTTCACATTAGCCACATGTGCGCTAGTGCTGTTGTATTTGAAAGTTTTCCACTGGATCCTTAGAGACAGACTTGATTTGCTTGTCCAAGGAATAAACGAGCACACGACATGGAAAGATTTAATGCTCAACAGGTATATCTGCAACTTGATTTTGCTGGTCTCAATTGATGTCTACGTTATATCGTTTTGTATTTCCAAGTCATATGTGATTGCGAGCTCATTATTTATGTCAGCTACAAAACCAATTCTTGGTGGCGGTTCAAATATCACTCAGCGTGCATTGATATACATCATGCAGGCAATGGAATTCACTAATTTGTTGATAGACCTAATGAACTTAAGTATGAACACTGCACTGCATTACTATGAGTTTTATCTGTCCAGGAAGTACACCCACAATATAAATTTCAACAACTTTGATGAAAATGAAGTCGAGTCTGAAGATGATGATACCCAATTCAATGGACTTGAAGGGAAGTTTATGTACGAAAAATTGATAGATGTCATAACAAGATTCTTACAGACACTAGTGCATATTGTTATGGCACTGGTATTAAATTTACCATTGATGCTGATAAAGGACATATTTGTTGATATTTACGTTCTCTACGATAGTTCAAAATCTCTCCTTGCCATTTGGAGGAACAGCAAACAGTTAGATACCAAGTTACCAACGATGACACCTGAGGATCTAGCTGATGATCCAAACTTCGATAATGTGTGTATCGTCTGTATGGATGACTTGTTTCCAGGAGATGGACATCGTCAAATCTCTAACGACAATAAGAAACCAAAAAAGTTACCATGTGGTCACATATTACATTTATCATGTTTAAAGAATTGGATGGAGAGGTCACAAACTTGTCCAATCTGTAGATTACCAGTTTTTAATGAAAAGGGTGAAATACTGACACCTTCATCCAATAATAATTCAGAGGAAAACTTGAATAATGAAGAAATTGAAGGGAATGGGGGTCTGAGTGAGGATGAGTATGAAGAAGCAGAGTTGAGTGGGTATACCATAGCAAGACCAACGAGCAACGTGAATACTATATCATTAAATTCGGATTATCCATTCACCATTCGAAGAAGAAATTGGAATGGTTCTGAACATGAAGGCACTAATGATAATAATAATGAAAATGATGCTCAAGTCTTAGAATTTGAAGTTCAGGATGCAAAGACTGGAGACAAAATGCAAGCTCAGCTAACACTGCGCCAAAAAACTACAACAAATGTTGTATATATATCTGATAACGCCATGATAGGTAATGAATCCAATGATGAATAAGCAAATTAAATAGAGACCTAGATGTTATTGTACTAATGTAGTTATGTAGAGTGCATATCTAGTAAGACGCTTTGAAATCAACAGTAATGATCCGTTATCACGACATTTTATGTTTTGGTTGGTGAAGCTGGTACATTCAACAAGCCATTAGATATGGAGAGGTGTGAATGAATGCACATCCTCACAAAACAAAGCAAAAACTAAATACTTACTTTTTTCTAATTAATTTTTTAATACATCAACAGAATTTTATTCTTTTGTTAGCTGGGACTATTCCAGAATTTAGAAAAAAAAACAGTGAGCTATCAAAGGTGATTGGTGGTATAGCCGTTGCCCTCTTGCAATTGGTACATAAAAATCTCATACCTAGTATTAGAAAGTACGAATATAAGAAGAAATAAATTTATGACAAGTTAAATTACCAACATTATCACAGGAAAACAATTTTTTGTATATCTTTCACAAAACATATATGAATGCAGTATATCACCAGCTTTAGAGCCATGTTTTGTCAATAACACAAAAAGGGCGGTTAGTGTAGTGGTTATCATTCCACCCTTCCAAGGTGGAGACACGGGTTCGATTCTCGTACCGCTCAACTTTTTTGCTCGACGCGATTTCAATGTTGTACCAAGTGATTTTCTCTCATTCTGACTTCACTATTTAACATTCGATAAATACGACTGGATGTTCATGCAGTAACACAGAAAAGCCTATAAATTAGCTGTCACTGCAAATGTATCAAGTGCAACAAGGATTTGATTTTACCTGCGAGTATTTTCTTGGAGAAAGTCGTTCATGCCCACTGGAAAAGCAGATTTTTTGTAAACAAGATACTTCTACAACTTAAATGGCAATATAGCAATATATTTCTTATTTTATTTATTTGATTATTAGTTATTAGTTATTAGTAAAAAAGAAAATTAAAAGTTTGTGAATTTTGAAAGGTTGCTAAACGTAAAAGAATACAAAGAAGAAGAGCACACCTGATAGTGACTTCGAAGAAAAGAAGTAGTTTGATTGGAAGTCAACAAGTCTAAACCAAAATGGTAAGCAATAGAAAAAAACAAACAAACTCTCATATCTGTGCAGGCACGTAAGTCATGGTGAAACTTAGTTGAAGAAAGAGTTCAACTTGCTGGTGAACTTGGAGAAGAAATTCTTGTTCTTTTCTTGCTTCTTCTTTTCATCCTTCTTAACTTCTTCAGCTTTCTTGGAGACCTTGTCAGCAGCGTTCTTCTTGGTTTCAGCAACCTTTTCCTCAGCATTAGCCTTGGTCTCTTCAACCTTGTCTGCGGCATTGTCCTTAGCCTCCTTGGCATTGTCAGCAGTGTTGTCTACACTTTCCTTAACAGCGGCCTTAGCGTCCTCAACCTTTTCGGCAGCATTTTCCATGGTTTCGTCAACCTTCTTACCCAATTCTTCAGCAGACATTATTGATATTAGATTTTTGTTATTCGATTGTTAGTTTCGACTATCGATTATTCTATTACTAGAAATATTAATAAACAATTGAAGTATAAGATTTTTTAAATAATGTAGAACTAAAATAAAATACCTTCAACAATAAAAGTGACTACACAAAAGAATTAGAGGAAGCACAAAAACTAATTGAACCAAGAAAAGAAGTATTCAATCCGCTTAGATCCTGTAGATTTACGACGTCCTTATATAGAAAAATTTTTTCTTGTTCTCCATCTAAGAACTTCTTCAAGAGAGATGAATTACTTGTGAAAGAGGCCTTCCATTTTTGTGTACCTTTCTGTCCTTTTCCCATATTTCATAACCTCCCGCTGCGTAATTGCAAGTGATGGGCACTCAGCTTTCCGTCTTAACTCCCAACTCCCCGCGTACCAACGGAACTCCACAGTGTGCTTTACCTTCCGGAACTTCCAGATATTCCCTCATGCTGCAATTACTTAAGAGATATACATTGCAGAGTAGGGAAAAGAAGGGAAGGGGAGCTACAATTCGTGTTCTTTGAGGGGCCAGAGGGCCATTCGGCACCGCTGTAGAATTCAGCACCATAGAATAATACACACATTGCGAGGGCACTTGTCAAAGAGGACCCTCCAATTTCTACTGGTGCTGCTCGCAGAAGCAGCAAAAAGGAAAGACCTTGTTTGCCGGAGAAGGGTTCGGAAGATGGACAAGAACTACAATGGAGGAGGGTGGGCAGTTGCTCCCTCCCACCACATCCTGCATCAAAACAAATTGTCCAGCATTTCTATCAGTTCCTGCGTTCCACTGTAGCTTTCGAATATCGAGCTGCGAAGTACAAGAATGGAAAAAAAGAAATAAAACCGTGTGGTATACAGTACATATTCGAAAGGGCCCACGGCATCGAACTTTGCTTCAGCGAGCAGCGCTCACGATCTTACCCACCGCGCCCACACAGTTTCTGTTATCTACTTTGCATGGTGGTGAAGTTGTTGCGAGCTTCCTACTGCCTCTTGTTTACTGTACAATTCCTACCCCCCCCACCAATGTTCGTCAACTAAAGTGGCAATTTCGGAGATAGGTTCTCAAGGTGGGCAAGGATGATACTCTGGACGGCAAAAACAGTTGGACTTGCACGAGCACTACTGTGGTTGAAGATGACAAAATGCTTCTGGATGCCAAAATATCATTACATATAGAGCACTTGTTCGCAATTACTGTGACATACAAGACCCAATTGGAAGAGCCTGTGCTAGAGGAATAGGCCTGTAAGAAGTCCGTGCTACAGTGTCAATGGTGAGAGTAGATACGCATAAAACCTCTTAGCTATAACAGGCCCAGGCCAAAAAATATTTCCATATATAGAGATAAATAAACAAAGAGCTCCGGTGCGATGAAGCAGTGCGGGTGTAACGATGTTGTAACTGTGTTGTAGCCACGTCAATGCCCTGCCAGGAAATGGTAATGTGAACATGCACTTAGTGTGAACATATGTAGAGATCTGTTGAAGTTGAGTAACATGGGAATATTGTTCATAGTACACAAAAAAAAAATAACTAAAAGGATTCTATAAATGTTTATCTATAATGGTGGAACTAAAAAAATTGGGAAATGTTGTGGGTATTAAGAATGCGTAGCAGCAAATGAAAATAATGGTAGAACATGGAGTGTAGTTCTCCGAAAGTGAAATGAAATTGTGTTTTGTCGTTATATGTATTGTTGTAGTTGTGCTGGGGAAAACCTGTCCACCAACGTAGAGGTGGAGCTGAGGTTAGACGACACACTTGTGTTTCTCTGGTGGTATAGTTCCTTGATGGGTATGTATCCTGTGTAGGAAGGTGTGCTATTGTTATGGTTGTTCTTGTAGTAGTTGTAGTTGTTATTGTAGTTGTACTTCAAGTTGTTGTATGCGCCTGCGCATGCTGCCTTCTGCAGAGAAGCACCGCTGCTCGAGCTACTGATGCTGTGGTTGGAGTGCACTCTCTTTCTCTGCACGTAAGATCTTTGTAGGTCTTCTCTGATAGGTTCCAAGAGAGTTCTTAGATCTAGAATTAGATCTTCTTCGGTGACTCTGATGTCCCAGTTTAGCAGTTGTAGCAACTGTCTCTCCATTAAGTTGATGTCTTCTAGGGAGAATAGACCGTCGGTGTAGCGGGCCCAGTGGACATTCTTTGGCGAGGAGTCGTTGTGGTACTTGGAGCTCAGGATCAAGCACGCCAGGAACAGACGATGGATAGTAGAGGGAAGACCGGTAGCGTCTCTGGGCAGTATCCTCTTAAGCTTGTTCAAGTAGCATACAGTGGCCAATAGTGTTGGCGTGTAGACGTTTGTGTATCTTACCAATCTTGAGATGAATGTCATCAAGCTTGGCAAGTGATCCTTGCTCTGCCTAGAGTTTGGAGACCCTGGTGGAGTTGGGTAATTGCTTTGTGGAAGCACTTTGAGAGTTGTGTTCGTCAAAAATCTGATAATGTCATCAGTGACTGGGGTCTTCATTAGAACTTTCAATGCCTTCTTGTAATCACTCATTGTTACGTCAATTTTATTTTATGTTTATTGTTGATGTTAATTTTTAATTTCTTTATGACTAGTTTTTTTATTGTTATTTTAATTATATTACTTTGTTCAAACAGTCTTTGTTGTTACTTTCTACTTTCTACAATTAAAGAAAACGAACAGAGAGGAATAGACTCAACTATCCGATGGAGCTTATTGCCATCTATATATATGCCATTTTTTTATTTTATCAAGTAAGACTTGAATCCTTTAAGTTTCGAATTTTACCTCTTTGCAAAGGTGCACTCTTAGAGGGTAGCAACGCCAAATGAATTTTAGGCTTCCTTCAAAACGGGCTATAGCTGTGTGGAGGTGAAAGGTAAGTGAATTTTCGTGTTCCCCTGGAATTATTTTTAAATATCGAAAAGAAATAACTTCCCCTTCTGAATCACCCATGAGTCTGAAGAACACCAAAAATTCTTGCAACCTGCCAAATTTTGGTGTCACTGCTGCTCAGAATGGTATCGAGAGGTTCGTATTCCCCAGCAAGGAAATTTTATTGATCAACTTGTCCTGTGGGGTTAGCACTTCAATATGCAAAGCCTTCCTTGCGCTGCATACGCCTCTCTGCTTTACTGCTGCCCACTGGCCCTGCCTACGCTTATGCTTAGTGCTGCCCACGCCTCAGCCCGCACATCACCTGTGCTGCCTACGCTCCACAACGGGCTCTGCCTACGCCACTCTGCCTCTGCCTGCGCCTCTGCCTGCGCCTCTGCCTGCGGAGCCCATGAAAAATTGAAATTCCCGTTTGGCGTTTCGCGGTGCAGGCAGCCAACCTGATGCCCTGAAAGGGTAAAAATAGTAGTGCGCATCAATCATTGAACGAATAACAATGCATTTGGTGTTTCTCATTGCTGAGGTGTCATTTACCGATAACCTTTTAGCGTTTGCTAGCTAGTTGCTAGATTCTTTTTTCTATTTCATTATTCTTACAGCTGCGAAGCTTGCTGCCCCCCACCCCACCACAGCAAGCAAAAAAGAAACTACGAGCTTCCGTGAATCATTAGCCATTGTAAGGGACCGGGGAGGATAACACCCACGAACAGTGGGAAACGAAAATGACGTAGATGTGTGGAGGCCTATCTGAGGTTCCCACATTGGGCAAATGATATAGTGCTTCATTCTTGCGACTGTGCTTCAGGTCTGGGTACTTCGAAGTCTAGTGATAGGAAACCTGACTGCCGTGGATTTATTAACTTTATGCCGTTCTTGGTAAATAATGGGGACTGATTCAGTTCTGAGACATATAGGTCCAGCTGTCTCATCGGGTCTGTGCGCATCGCCATGTTGACGTGCTTACTCACGTAGCTCCAAAGGCCCAGTGTCAGCAGCTCCAGCACAAGGTTCAGGATATTGTAGACCCCGAATGTAGCGTACGTCTCCATCAGGTAGCCGTTGATACGGGTCACTATCTCCCTGAACTGCTGCTGGTCCAAGTACAGCGACAGTGGAGACACACTGGAGAAGCCATACACCTGCCCATCGCGGGTGATTCCGCGAGCAACGAATCTGGCGCCATCGACGTGGTTGACCATTGCCCCGGGCTCGTGACCCGGTAGCAGGTCGCTGAACATCGGGTGCCACTTGTTTCCTATGTCAAACCTCCTTGGGACCCTGACGAGACGGGTCTCGTTGAATCTGGCGGACTCCGGGGTTGCGTACACATTCATGAAGTGCGTGATACAAAGGCTGCTGTCCTCGCTATGTTCCAGCAGCCGCGTAGGGTCACTTACATCGGCATAGTAGCTTTCAGAACTCTCGTGGTAGTTGAAAAAGACTGGTTTCTCCTTCTTGGCACCTTTCTCATCGGTGCTGACTTCCTCACTCGCATCTGCATCCTCTTCGGGTATGACGTCGGCCCCGTTCGTATACCTATTGTCTGTATCCTCCTCCAGATCCGTATACAGATCCGTATACAGATCGGTAGGTTGCTTCGACAGCGTACCACTATTAATGGTGCTTACCATCCCATCCAAAACCGTAGATGTATTGTCCATAGCGCTTGTGTTTACTCTTCTATACCCACTGCAGCAGCCAAAAGATAGCTTTCTAAAAACCGCTTCTGACTCTCTTTGTATGTATCTGATTGAAGACCTCTTTCCCAGTTTTCTTTAGTAATCTCGCTTTGCGCCTTATAAACAGAAGGTGTACCTTCCATGTTGAAGCAAAAAAGTTGAATACTGCAATCAGTTAATTGAAACACAAAAAGTGACTAGAAGCACTCCATAAGGATAGTTTGGCACCAAAATAGGATTCCACATAAACGATGAACACTCCTGAGTATCAATTTGTAACTAAGTTTTTAACTTTAGCAACGTTAAATGAGCCTAAGTACAGCTCAACGTTTCAAAAACCTATGGACAAGGTAGAGTCTATTGGTGTTGCACTGCCAGCATTGAAGTACAAATATGACCCAAGTAGAGTGGCCAAGCGCAGTGGTTCTGGTGCTGGAGAAGTTGAGTTGACGCTCAAAAGTGTCAGACCTCCAAAGTTTGCTATCACTGACAGTTTCAGTGGAAACGACACGGTGTTTACTGTCAAACAGAGAATAGTTCAAGAAGGCCATTGTCGCCAAATTGAGTCGATCAAACTGTTATTGAAAGGTAAGGTTTTGCATGACAATGTTATTCTTTCCGATTTGGGTGTTACAACTGCAGCCGTCACAGTCATGATTGCAAAGGAAGCCGAAGTTCCTGCACCCAAGGCCGGTGCTGATTCATCTGCCATTGGAGCTGGTTCAGTACAAAAGGCTTCGGTGCCCTGGAATGATATCCAACACTTACTAAAACAGAAGATATCAAACAGTGTCGAAGCTGCCTCCATGTTTGAACAATTGAAAAGAGGGTACGACATGGCTAATGAACAACAGGAACTACTGGACTGACTTTATTAGTCAACAATTTCTAGAATGTATGTACGTAAGAAAACTATTTACGCTAGTGGATTCTAATATATGCGACTAAGTTGTCTTCGATTCTTTTACGAGATTAATCATGTCTTCTTTTGGACAGGCTAGGTCTAGAAATTTGTGCTGAGTTACTTCTGCGGAAGAGGCACGGTATTGAATTTCTACAACCAGACAAATTGCAAGCAGTCTCTTCAGAATGGTACTGATAACATCAGGGTTTTTCAATCTGGGGGAACCGTTACTGGCGATCAAGTATAATGCGTTCAAGGGATCCTCATTTATATAAGGTGGCTCACCTTCTAACATTTCTATAATCATGATACCCAGAGACCAAATGTCTACTTTCCCATCGTAGCTTTTCTTCTTTATTATCTCTGGTGCCATCCAATAAGGAGTCCCAACAATCGTGTCACGTTTTCCACCAGGGTTCGACAACTTTGCGCAGAATCCAAAATCAGTTAGTTTAACAGCACCTCTCGAATCGAACATGATGTTATCGGATTTAATATCTCTATGAATGATCCCCTTCTCGTGTAAGAATTGAAGACCCCAAGACACTTCTCTTATTATATATGCAATGTGTGGTTCCGGAATTACAGGACATTTGGAGTTATTCAAATGGAAGTAATCTATGACTGATGTTAGTGAGCCTCCCGGCATATATTCCATGACAACCCAGAGGTCATTTTCATCCATGAGGTATCCATCAATATAGTTGACGATATTCTTATTTTTGTATTGCTTCATCACTGAAATTTCTCTTGCTATCATTTCAATCTTTGGCTGTTTTGAAAGGTCAATTCGCTTGATCGCAACCTCAATATTTACCCCAGATGTGTTGATATTCCGAGATTTGTAAACAGTTCCACTGACACCTCTACCAATTTCTTCATTGATAATGAAGTGCTGATTTATGTTATCTGTTTTAACAAGTCCCTTAAAATGATCCCGGTTTGACAATAGATCTATAGTTTCGTCTTGTTGGTTAGGAATATTATTATTGCTATTTTTATGGCCTTGTGTAAATGCTGTATTTGTGTCAATGATGTAGTCATCATCTCCTTTATTGTGGTTACTATTATTATTCGCTTTAGTATCATTATTCGGTAGGTTCTCTTTATTATGAAAATCCAAGAGACCTCTATTTTGGGATTGAAATGTTTGGTTCACAGTTGGTGCCTTTCTTTTGGGAACCAATTTTTGTGATTGCAGCTGACCTTGCTGTTTGGACTCGACTTTCAGAGAGGATCTGCGGTTAACCAAGGAGCTGGGTTTCAATATACTCTTAGCTCTTTTCACTGAATTCGACCTCCGTGGAAGGGTTGTGTTGTTGGGTTTACCTGCACCGTGGTTATACTCTTGGTAGAATTTCAAGACGCTCACTACAGTCTTTGAGTCCTTCTTGAGTTCATTCTCCGACAGTTCCGAATGCTGGAGCATGGTCTCCCACTCTGTTGGCATCCCTACAAAATTCCCCGTGTCAGACTCAAAACCGACATGTATGCTGTGTATAAAGTTTGTAGGCGACGAGACACCACTCAGTAACGGGCACTTGGCAAATATGATGTCCACCCACCCATGCAGTTCCCGTTCCGACTTCAGGGAGATGAAGGTACTTTTGCGCACACCCGAGGGAGGGGTCGCAGAAGTAACACCAGAGGGAAAAGGTGAGACATTCCTGTTGCTAATCCTCTCTATCTCCAGACAGTACGTCTTCATCTTATTCAGACTAACACACACAACATTAGTGAGCGGGATCGTCGCCAGTGGCGTGTCGGTTGACCGTTCGTTCTTATAAAACTCAATGTAGCAATCATTGAGCATCATATAGCGTTTCTGCCACAGAAGTGAGAAGAGTCCATCTTCTTTATACGAGACCCAGCCTTCTCTCTTAGGATACCTGCTCCTAACATCTTTGGAGTGCACGAAGTTGGACATCAAAGTACCCTCTCGGAGTGGAATCTGCATAGGACACACTGCACTCTATTTCAGAATTAATGCCTGAAAAATCTACACCTACAAGTATGAAAAGTCAGGAGTCATCTAATATATAAGAGGAGCCTCAGCTTTCTCATAAAGGCATCGAGCACCCTGTAGTCTGCCCTATTTCAAAAGCAGGGATGGGGGAGGGAAGAGCAGGTAAGGAAGAGGGCATTCCACAGTGCTAAAAATACCAGCTGGCAAGGAAAAGAGGGTGAAGAGCCTGAACCCAAACCAGGAAGAAAAAAAAGGAGTTTTCAAGAATCAGACTCAGAATTTTTGGGAACTACCAGCGAATAGCAAGTTGCCAACAAGCTAGCAACCAACAACCTTCTCTCGAGAGCTAAAAATAAATACCGTATCCTGGCCTTTGTTTACCTTTGGATCAGGAATTTTACCTCATTGGGCGGAGCTCGCTGGGCCACACGAAAAAACCGTCGGGGGCAGGTACAAAGGCCACCAACGCAGCAGCCGTTCCTGTGAGCATTGGGCAAGAGGGATAAGACAGACACGGTTGGAGCTGCGCCGGGGATGTTCCAGAGACTTTACAGCACTGCGGATCCCTTCTTGGGGGCCCGAGCATGGATCCAGCGGCTGCGGGCGGCTGACGTGCCGTCGAAGCTGTTTGCTGTACGATACGACCGTTCTAGCGGTCCTGGCGGGCAGAATGTGAACAAAGTAAGCACCAAATGCACGGCGTCAATAGGCAGCTTCTCGCGCTGCTCTTGGTTCCCTGTAGAGGTACGTAGTTTGCTGATTAACGGTCAGCTATCTTCCGGCAGCATGCGTGCCAGCACTCTTACGGGGAGGCCCTCCCAGTACTACTCGGCAGCAAGCGACACGCTGACGCTGAGGTCGGATGAGACCCGTTCGCGGGAGAAGAACCGGATGCTCTGCATGGAGAAGCTGGTACGTGAGATAACCGAGTGCCGGTTCCCGGGTATAGAGAGTGAGGAGACATTGCAACGATGGAAGACGATCAAAAAACGTTCTAATGAGGCCCGATTGGCTGGGAAAAAGAAAGAATCACAGGCCAAGCAACGCAGAAAGAAACCGACATTCGATTACTGAATTCCCTACAGTTTTCTTACCACAGGATTGAAGAAAATGTGTAAATACGGTGATGGGTTCAGTAGAAAATAAAGTAAACAAATAACTTACACACTAAATTAGCAAAATATCAAAGAGTCTATAAATATTCGCTATTAATATAGAAGTAGAATATGCTGGTAAATTAACCTAGAGATAGAACATACTGAATGGGTAGATTACATACCTATGGATTGTAATCATCCTCATCGGAATTCTCTTCCTGCTTCTGCCTCTTTGTATTTGCGCTTGTGTCCTCTTCATGTGTCCGTTTCCCATTTTTAACCTCCACTTCACCATGCATGATAATCCCACGTTTCTTTTTGTGATAAGTCTCATTCTCTGCAATTGCTTTATTCTGCACCAACCCTCTCTCATCGTTGAAATCTCTCTTCTTACCACGGTATTTAATTGCATTGCCCAAAATTCCTTTACCAAACCTCTCTTTGAAGCTCATATTATTGAGCTCGAAACATCTATTTGTAAGAAGATCGAAAGCACCCGCAAAGGCCTTTTTGATATCTCTTAAGTTGAAGGAACCTCTGCTTATATTATTTGTCTCATCTCCAGGATCTTGAATTGCCAGATTGAATGAACCGCGATTTTGCTCCAGAGATCGCCAAGACCACTTCGACATGTAAAACGGAGCTCCGTCTTTAACACCAATAGCAACATCGTCATAGCCGAAATTCTTACCGTACAATTCAAAAAACTCTATCAGCAGCACACCTAGATTCTCTAGAGGGTCAATTTCGGACGAAATTATCCTTGGATGTAAATGTAGAAATGCATATACCAAACAAATGATACTAAACCCACCAAGACCTCCGGAATGCACATTATTCAGTCTTCTAGAATGCAAGAATTGTTTTATCACGAGCACCAGCTCTCTTAACCCTGGTGTGCTTTTCAACCAATCTCTAATTAGTTTTGCAGCTTCTAGCCCGTTCAGTCTCTCAAATGACACATCCAGATGTGTACCCGAATCGACCTCAACGAACTTAATTATCGGTACTCTTGCCTTCGCAACAACCTCAATATCAGTTGCTATATCTTTTTTTTTCAAGAAGTTTGCCAGTTTGTATAGATTATTCCTTGTCTGCTTGTCACCTTCCTTACTGTTTACCACACAATCAATATCGGAGCCGGGAAGGTATAGATCTGTAGCATAGGATCCAAAAACATGTAAGTCTGCGTCAGACCAAAGCTCCTTGACTGCGTCTCTCAAACGTCCTATGGTTCGATTCCTCATCTCTATTTCCTCTTTGCTTGGTGATATGTATGCAATAAAATCCAAAATTTCATAATTTAACCAATCCGCTAGCTCCTTTTCTCTTGAATAATCCCTCCCAATTGTCCAGGGATAGTCTGTCGTGGCTTCAGAATCAACTACAGAAGGGGTTTCTTCAACAGCCTCTTCTGCAACCTCTTTCTTCTTTTCTTCATCTTCTGAACTTTCAGAGAACGCAATGAAGTCTTCATTTTTGTCTATTTGATTCTTGTTCAGCACTGGAACTTCCTTTGGATTGTCATCATGGCCATCGTAGTCGTCAAATCCCTCGCTGTCGCTGCTCACCTCTACAATAGGTACCGGTTCACTGGCGACCTCAGACATTGTTCTCAGTTTGCCAAAAAAAAACTTTTCAAAATCCTCTCCAGATTATCAAAATGGCAGGTAACTTCACAGTCTTGTTCACCTCAGACTAGCTCTAAGAGCGAAATAATGTACATGAATTTGAGGAACAGCACGTTAACCTTCTGCAACTGCTATTCTCACTGAAATGTGGGCCCAATGTGTAATGCACAACCTCGAGTCTGCTCTCGGCCTCTATCGATGCCCAAAAAAAAAAAATTGTTTCTATGTAGGCTGGAAGCGCATTATCTGACAATGGTTCGAGTACATTAACTAAGGTCGTTATTTCCATGGTAGCAATAGTAATCATAATAATTTCGCATTAATTGGAATATAAAGTATTTATCTATTTAATTGTTGATCCCTGTACGTTCTCTGAAAAAAGAGAAAAAAAATATTATAATAATAATACATACTCGTTCTTTTTTCTTTCGAGACGAGGGACTGGGGGACGTCAGTTCTACTAAAACTGGCATTTCACATGTATAGTAATTTCGGAACTACGACTGATCATAATTACAAGTCCATTGATAATGAATGGCTGGTTTCAACATTTATCACAATTGTTTTTTTCTTTTTATAGTTTTAAAAAAAAAAACAAGTTAAAACAACAACAATAATGAATATAATGAGAAATAATGTGGGAAGATCAAAAATAGGAATAATAGAAAACGCGGCAGGTGGGGATACAATAGGAGGGAGCAAAAGATGAGTTCTTGGTGAAATGAAGATAAGTGTGCGATGTTACACCTTCTAGCATTCTGAACAGAAGAAAAATCAAATAAAATAAAAAAGCAGCAGTCAAGTGGAATTTACTATTATTAAGGATAATAACAATAAAAGAAAAGAAAATGAAAACATAATAAATATATTTGCATAATAATACAACTATTCTCATTATCATTTTGTTCCCCTCTCAATTCCTTGCTCTCTCCTAAAATTCCAATCCCCTAGTTCGGAGTTGATGATAAGTGATCCAGAGTGGTATGTGCGTGGTGTAATGTTAAAAACTCGTTTACGGTTTAACATTTTTTTTTGTTTTTTTTTTGTTTCATCACTTCAGCAAATCGGGAATGTTGTTAACTTGACACAACCAGCCGATGGGTTGCTTAGTGTTCTTTTCCGGATCTATAATTCTATAGTTTTCTAACAAGTCGATGATGTAGTCCAATGTGTAGCCTCTGGAGAGGCCTGTTTCAATAGCCTTCCACAGTACTTTTCTTCTAGAGTATCTTTTGTTGACAGCTGCGTCACGTCTCCATCCGGTCTGGTACAAGGTTTCCATGTCGCGGATAGAGGGCTGGCCCTCTATACCTTCTGTGTACTCCTTCCATATTTCCATGACTGAATGCGGGGACTTGATGAACTGGAACGGTTTGTGGTACATGACCTTCTTCTTCTTGGGTCCGCGTTTCGAGGAGAAGGACTTGCGGTTCACAGGGGAACCTGTGACGCCGTCCTCTCTGACCTGTCCGTTCTGGCCGTTGACCTGGTTTGTGGCGCTGGGTACCTGGTTCTGTGCGGAGCCGTTGCCGCCGCCACCACCACCGCCGCCGCTGCCACTGCCGCTGCTGCTGCCGCCGTTCTCGTTGAAGAGAATGTTGGTGCTCAGACTGTTCTGCTGCTGTCCCTGCTGGTCGACGTAGGGGTTCGCATACGGTATTACTGAGTCGCCGTCCGCGACGTCGTTGTACTGTCTGTGGTGGATGAACTTGGTCTTTTTGAGCGAGATGGAGTCCCTGCTGCCGTGCTGGGCCTTGTCGCCGCCCGCGCCGTCTGCCGCGCTCATGTCCGCGTCGCGGCTGTACTTCTTGCCCTGGAGGCCGTGCTCGTTGAGGATGTCGTCGAGTATGGTGTGCGTCACGTTCGAGCTGCTCGCCACGCCGTTGGTGTTGCTGCTGGAGCTCCCCACGCCCTGCCCGTTGCCGTTCGCGGCGGAGAAGCCGTTCGCGCGCGCGTCGCCGCCCTGCGAGATGCCGTTGAGGGACACCGAGGTGGAGGAGATGCCGTGCAGCGAGTGCGAGAGCTTGTCGCGGACGAACTCCGCGTGCCTGTACTGGTCGTTCAGCAGCGTCGATATCACCGCGTTCAGCTCCGATATCTGCTGCTGCTGCGACGTGACGAGCACGTCGTACTTCTTGAAGTGGTGGTCGAGCCTGCTGCTCAGCGCGTGGAACATGTTCTCGAACATCATCATGCGGCGCTCTATGTCTGTCACGCGCGTCAGGAAGACGAGGTCGTCCCCCATGTTCCCGTTCGCGCTCGCGTTGTTGTTCGAGCTGGAGCTGCTGGCGACGCTGCCCGAGTCATGCGTTATGATCGCGCCTCCCGGCCCGCTTATCCCTTCTCTGTTCATTGTCAAGGGAATCTTATATCGTGAGGTGAAGGTGAAATAATTGAATTAAAGTGAAGGTGAAATAAGTGAAATTAAGGTGAAGTTGTTAAGTAATCCCAATCGAATGATTTGCGGTGGGGGGGGGGGAACGGGCATAGGAAGGGGCCGTTCCGATTAAATAGCTTGCAACGGGGGTTGGAAAAATTTTTAATTTATATTTTTTTTCTTTCGCGGAATTTTTTCGTTGCTGCGCTGAGGTGAGCACAGCACACAGCGGACACACCGCACACCGCTCACAGACACACCGCACACAGACACACCGCACACAGGCCGTGCAAATCACCTCGATCCGCAGCGCAGAGGGGGATCAGGCTGTGTGCGGTGCGCTGGCCCTGCGGTGTCCCTGCGGTGTGCGCTGTGCGGTTTTCTGTGCGTCCCTTCGTTGCTCCATCGCTGTCCCTTTGTTCGTGTGGCGGCTGCGGGGCTGCCGTGGGCTGGCCCCCCCCCCCGATCCCTATCATCCTGTGTGATCTGCACACAGCTGGGCCCCCTGCCAACTTTGACAGCGGTGGGTGTTGGAGAGGGTGAGAGCAACGCCCGCAGGAGGGGGGGCCTACGCCGCACGTGAGAGGACAGCAGTGCACTCGCGGGGGGAGGAAGCTACCACGGGCAGCCCCTTTTGTTCAGCGGAGGGCGACGCGCAGGGCCT
Organism: Nakaseomyces uthaithaninus; assembly: GCA_030564085.1. Classification (NCBI taxonomy): domain Eukaryota; kingdom Fungi; phylum Ascomycota; class Saccharomycetes; order Saccharomycetales; family Saccharomycetaceae; genus Nakaseomyces; species Nakaseomyces uthaithaninus. Next base: position 185,028 of record JAJLUB010000005.1, read on the forward strand.
GCGCAGTCAGGCTGCTTATGTAAAGGCCGGCGGGTTCTGGTCCGCGATTGTCCTGGGACGCGCGCAGCGCGTCGAAGAAGCCGGCGGTGTGCTCCGGGGGCCGGAGATCGCTGGGTCCCCCGCGCTCCGGTTTTGCGCTGAAGTGCACGGTGTCGGAGGCGAGGTCGAGGCGGAAGGGAGTGCGGGCGCACGCGCGGCCGCGCAGGCGGGCGCAGAGCAGCAGCCGCAGCACGGCGGTGCGGGTGAGGGGGGTCGCGGGGTCGATCTGGAGCATCGAGCGTAGATCATCGACGGAGACGCACGCGTACACGCGCGCGATCTCGTCGAAGAGCTTGCGCTCCTGGGCCAGGCGGGCGAGCTGTGCGAAGAGCACGGCCAGCGGCGCGCGGACGCAGGCGAGGGCGGCCAGCGCGGCGTGCAGGCGGTCCACCCGGAGCCCCGTGTACGCGTCGTAGAGGGCGCGCAGGCGCCCCACGAACTCGCGGTCCGGCGCTACGCGGAGCTCAGCGTACTCGAAGGGGTGGATCCCGCGGGGCCCGCCGTGCTCGGGCCCGCTGCTGGGCCCGCCGCCGGGGTGGTCGCTGCCCTTCTGCGCGATCATCGCGCACACCACGAACCCGGCGACCGCCGTCTGCACGAAGCGGTCGAACCGGATCTTGCTCGTGCCCAGCTCCTCCAGGCTGCGCAGACACTCCCAGAACTCCTCCTGGCACTGCGCGACTGTGCGGTAGTAGCGCCGCTCGGTGACAATGCGCGGCACGGGGCCCGTGCCGCCATTGTCTGACTCGGACTCGTCCTCCGCGCGCTCCGCCAGCTCCTGCAGCAGGCAGAGCGCCTTGCAGAAGTGCAGCACGAGGTTGACGTCCGAGCGCTGTGCGACGGCCAGCGAGTCGCCCGCCGCGCGCTCCAGCGCGCCCACACACGCGCGGAAGTTGCCGCTCTCCCGCTCAGGGATCTCGTGCGCACGGAGGTACTGGCTCACGTAGCACTGCAGCAGCAGCAGGACCTGGCTGAGCGCCAGGTCCGGCGTCTGCTCTTCCTGCAGCCGGAACGCCGCCGCCATCGCGCCGACGTCCACGGCCGCGGCGCCGCCTGCGAGGACCGCCGCCCAGGCCTCGCTCACTGCGACCTGGCCGCCGACAGCCGCGCGCACGCGCGCGTTCCGGTGGTACACCCACGTCTCCGCCAGCAGCCCCAGCACGGCGGCCTTGAACCGCAGCCGCTCAGCCAGCGCCGCGGCCTCGCCCGCAGCCACATCGAACACGAACACCCGGTCTACGATGCCCGCCTCGAACCCAGCCGCCACCGCCAGCAGCTCCTCCTCCAGCTCCGCCTCAAGCTCCGCCTCCCCCTCCCCGGACTCCCGCCGCCCGTGCACTGCGTTCACACACCGCACCAGCCGCCGGAAGTCCGTCTCTATCGCACCGCGCTGCTCAGCCGCGGGCTCGCCGTACTGCAGCTGCCGGCACCAGCACCGCACCACCTGGCAGCTGGCCTGCAGTGCCTGCCCCGGCTGCAGTGCCTGCCCCAGCTCTCCTCCGCTCTCGCCCAGCGCATGCAGGAACGCCGCGCGCGCCGCGAGGTAGTCCTCCCCGGCCGCCAGCTCCAGCCCGCGCTCGTACTGCGCCTGCGCCTCCGTCCGCTGGTCCCCCTGCTCCGCCGCGGGGGCTTCTTCCTCGTCCTCCATCTCGATGGAGTCCACGTCGTCCTCAGACATCATGAAGTCGTCATAGTTGTCGCTGTCCGACATCGCTTCTCGTCTCGCTTGCTACCCAATTGCCCTTGGACCAGAGAGGGCTCCCCATCGAACCTCTCTTCTACCTGCTCTTAAAAGTGAAAAATTTCTGTTTATTAGAGGTTTCCTGGTGGGGCCCCGGAAGCGGGAAGAGTCTTCTTGAAAGGGCAAGAAGAACCAAAAAAATACGTTTAGATCGCTGTACGGCAAGGTGCGAGATGGTTGCAGGTCGAAATGAGCAAGTGCTGTCTCTGCATTTGTGGCTTCCCCGCTACGAATTGAGGGGGAGCGGTGGAGTCCCGAACGGGGAAAACAGCTTTAGACTTGTGCAATTGAAATAGATTAGTGTGGGCACACATGGGGGAGCTCCCTCTCCAATTCAAGACGCTACATTGGTGCCTAAAGGGGTCACGTAGCTGGTACCTCTTTCTTGGCAGTACTCGATGAGGTAGGGGCTTGACTGCCGACGTACGCAGGGATGGGCGAAATCTTTGTGTCCGACTCTGCACCGGTACATTGGCTGTTGTCAAGGCGTCCAGGTGTTGTGGACCCGGAGTTGAGTGGTGCTCCTGCTATGTTACTGAAAATGCGAGTGCCTTCTGTAGACTGGCCTTATAGAGCTGTCACCATCACATGAAGTCCGTACAAAGCGTTTGTCCATTACTCCGGACGATGAGTCAACGTCACGTTCGGAGATGACTTAGCGAGAAATGGAGTTAAACTGCAAGGTTGGAGAGCAGAAGACAAAAAAAAGAATTCTATATATGTATGAGGCTACGAGATAAAAAAAAAATTCCAAACTATTGCCAACTATTTCATTCATCTCATTAGCACATCGACGCCAGCAAATCTGCATTGGGTATGATTGACTTGGCTGCTGTGGCTCTAAAACGAAACTTATTGGGCAAATCGAGTAAAAACAAGAACACATCTGCTGCAGAGGGTTCTAGCCATGACGTGATTGCCGATAACTCTGGAACCAATTACAATGACACTGAGGGGCTTCATAATGAACTTGTTCTGGATGCGGACCAGGACATCATACTAAAAAACTTAAGACCAATTGATGATAACGGCGAACTGAGTGACCTCGGATTGGCCTCCTTCTCTGGGTATCAGAAGGAACGCCATGGCGATGAGCTGAATGACTTCAACAAAAAAATTCTAGGTGATACCACTACTGTTACTCAAGAGGCGAAAGCCAGCATTGATGAGAGTTTCTCTGACGATGTGTGGGCACTTGACAATGACAAAGAGTTTCCAGACGGTGGGTTCAGGGCTTGGTCCGTCGTATTTGGTTCATTTATGGGTTTGATCCCTGTGTTTGGTGTCATAAACTCTCTGGGTGCTATTGAATCTTATATTTCCACTCACCAATTGCTGGGCGTGTCCTCCTCTACAGTCTCATGGATTTTCTCGATCTACCTGACAATTAGCTTCTTTAGTTGCATTTTAGCTGGCGGCTATTTTGATAGAAATGGAAGCACAAACTTGATGATCGTTGGAACTCTTTTTTACGTAGGAGGAATATTTGGGTTGGCTGACTGTAAGGAGATATATCAATTTATTTTGTCGTTTTCTATTTTATGTGGTGCAGGTACCGGAATATTGATGACTGCACTTGTCAGCTCGGTGGCAACCTGGTTTCTTCACAAGAGGGCTATCGCAACTAGTATGGCAACGACAGGTGGATCTGTAGGAGGAATTATCTTCCCAATTATGCTTCGCAAGCTATATGTTGAAATTGGGTTTCAATGGGCTATCAGAGTACTAGCATTCATATGTTTTGCTTGCTTAATATGCTCAATTGTATTTACGAGAGAAAAATCCAAACCAGTTACTGAGCCTTTCAGCTCTAAGTCAGAACTTATTAAATGGTATTTGGCATCTTCCTTTAACATCAACTACTTTTTGGACTTGAAATTTGTATTTGTTACTTTAGGTGCATCTCTAGCGGAAAGTTCTCTAACTACAGCAGCAACTTATTTGGCATCGTACTCAATGGCTAGAGGCAATTCTGAAAATGTTGCCTACACTATGCTTACGGCCTACAATGCAGCAGGGATCCTTGGACGTTATATACCTGGATATGTTGCCGACAAATATTTAGGACGGTTCAATGTCATGATCATTACTATTTCCGTTTCTGCTCTGTTATGCCTAATAGTATGGCTGCCATTTGGTGGGCACACTAGCGCTCTATGGACATTCGCTTGCCTATATGGATTCTTTACAGGGTCAATTCTTTCCTTGACGCCCGTTTGTATAGGCCAGATTTCACGGACTGTCGATTTTGGGAAAAGATACGCTACTGCTTATTTTGTAGAAGCGTTGTTCAATATCCCAATGCTACCTATTGGTGGTGCAATTATTGGATCCAGAAGCACCACAAATTATAACCATTTCATTATTTATGTTGCGATTTTGATGGCTGCTGGCTCCCTTTGCTACGTTATTTCCCGGGTACTTTGTGTTGGGTTTAATCTAAAGAAATTTTAGTTTTTATCCAGAACTTGATACGTCTACATCCCTATATTTTTTTAGTACTATTCAGTTAATTTTTGGTATTGGAAGTGCATTCTATTATGAAAACTCAAGAAGAAAAAATTGATTTCTTTTTCTGTCCAATTGTTGCCCTGATAGCAAAAATTTTGCAATAAAGTTTATAATATGTATTATTGCGGTAATACATATGTGTAATTGTCAACGAATATGGATGTACATCATATCAAACGTATGAACAATGGAGAGATTGAGATCTCACTACGGATCTACAATATACAAAAAAGAAAGAAAAACTAAATATTGGGAATGTCCGAGAATGTGGCAGATGACATGACACATTTTTTCCCGATGTCCACAATTGCGTTAGGTATTATGCTTGGTTTCAGAAAGCATTGAAAAATTGCAAATATTGTTGATATGGTTGGGTGGAGCAGAATTGATATCCACCTCAAAATGTACGCAAGAGATTGCACAATTAATATATGATTGACCTAAAAGTGCTCGCATTGAAGCGACACATATTTTCACGGAGGAAAAAAGATAATACATCTTCAACAAACAATGAAAGATCATTGCATAATGACCTCAACTCGAACTCTGAGGTCTTACCGAAATCTTCAAAAGGATATGTTGTGAGCGAGGAGGTGGAGAAAAATAATTCCAGTATTCATTCTGCTATCTCAGGTTTCCAACTAGATGAAACGACGTATTCTAAGAATACACTAGCCAGAGAGGTTACTGTTATACTGGAGTCCGAGAGGGATGAAGGGCTGCTAAGTTTAGATGATGACAGGGAGTTTCCTGATGGTGGGTTGAAAGCTTGGTCAGTAGTTTTTGGATCTTTCATGGGCTTAATTCCAGTATTTGGTATCATCAACTCACTAGGCGCAATTGAGTCTTATATCTCAACACATCAGTTGGTCAACGTTTCATCGTCTACAACATCTTGGATTTTTTCTATCTACCTGACTATGAGTTTCCTTACATGTATATTTGCTGGCGGATACTTCGATAGAAATGGTAGCAGGGACCTGATGATGATTGGAACATTTTTCTACGTTGGAGGAATTTTTGGAATGTCAGATTGTAAAGAGATCTATCAATTTATTCTTTCTTTTTCGATTCTCTGTGGTGCTGGTACAGGTATACTCATGACTCCGTTAGTCAGTGTAGTAGCCACGTGGTTTTTGAGAAAACGTGCAACTGCAACCAGTTTAGCTACCACCGGCGGCTCAGTAGGTGGTGTCATAATGCCCATTATGTTAAGAAAATTATATGTCGAAATTGGCTTCAAATGGGCAATAAGAGTGCTAGGTTTTCTTTGTCTTGGGTGCTTGATATGCTCAATGATGTTGACAAGGGAAAGATCCAAACCAGTACGTGAACCTTTCAAGTCAAAGTACCAATTATTCAAATGGTATCTACAGTCTTCTTTCAACATCAGCTACTTCAAAGAACCAAGATTTGTATTTGTAACTCTCGGTGCATCCCTAGCCGAGAGCTCATTGACTACAGCAGCAACTTATCTAGCGTCGTATTCAATTGCAAGAGGTAACTCACAGAATGTGGCATACACAATGCTGACCGCATATAACGCAGTAAGCATCCTTGGAAGGTATATTCCTGGATACGTTGCAGACAAATACTATGGCCGCTTCAACGTTATGATTGTCACAATATTCATGTCATCGCTGCTATGCCTTGTGATTTGGTTGCCCTTTGGAGGCAACACAAATGCACTATGGGCTTTTGTTTGTCTATACGGTTTCTTTACCGGGTCCATTCTTTCGTTAACCCCGGTCTGCATCGGCCAGATATCCAAAACGGTTGATTTTGGCAAACGATATGCAACATCCTACTTTGTCGAGGCACTATTCAACATCCCCATGCTGCCAATAGGGGGCGCAATCATCGGTAGCGGCTCTATAGACAACTACAACAAGTTCATCGTGTACGTAGCAGTCCTTATGGGCGCAGGGTCCCTCTGCTACATAATTTCGAGACACACATGTGTGGGCATGAAACTGAAGAAGTTTTGAGAGTGTCAGTATCTTGGAGTCTCATAGACCATCTTCAAATTCGTTACTGGGCTTGCCTGCATCCTTGAAGTCATCCTACAATAATACAGTGCACATCATGATTCATGCCCTAATTGCCCTTTCAATAGTTTTGTGACTGTCCGCTTTGTATGTAAGGTTGGGGTGTTGACACAAACCTTCCTAATTAAGTAATTTTATAGATGTAATTGTATTTTTTGATCGCATTTTTTTTTTTTCATTTTCGCTTTGGGCATCGGCAGGGAAATTTTTTTTTTCACCAGCAGCATCGGCACGGATTACGTGAAGAGATTTTTTTGAAATTTATATAAACTGTTCTGGTATTTTTGGAGTATATCTCAATTCGTAACTCATCTCTTCATATATTTTTCTTTGTTGTTCTGTTCTAAAGAAACTGAGTAAGCAAAAGAAGTAACAAGATGGGTATTGATCACACTTCCAAGCAACACAAGAGAGTCAGTCACAGAACTGCTCCAAAGTCTGACAATGTCTACTTGAAGATGTTGGTCAGATTGTACACTTTCCTAGCTCGTATGTCTACATTATCTTAAGAAATTTGGATTAGGATGAGGGAGATTCTCTTCCCGCTACTTTACTGGTTTTCAAAGAAGTTTTTGTATAGACTTTCTCACAGATATTTGCTAATTGTTTTTACAATTTTTCTCCAGTTCTGCGAGTGCAAAGAAATTAGTGTCTTCTATTTTTGATATGGGAGGCATGAATGATTTGCGCGAACACTCACATCACCCGATGGCATTGGTAACAATGCTTTTGGTAATTTAGCGAGCAGAATCTCTTTCTTCCCGAGCCATATCTATGGTCGCAACATTATTTGAAAGAATAGTCATGTTATTATACGTGATTTTACAATGTCGAGAAAAAATTGGAAAAAAAGGCGTTCAGTTGAAATCTGGACATCTTTTCCTGATATCGAGCGCAGCTTGCAGATTCGAGGTCTCGTTTCTCGCTGTAGTGTATACTCAGGTTTTCTTTTTTTCGGAACTGCAAAAGATTCATTCATACATTGTCGACCTCAATTCCTTCATCCAAAGTTTACAACTTACTAACAGTAATTTATATCTAATTTTTTTTGCTCTGCTTTTTGGCATTTTGATTAATGACAGTATTTCTATACACCTAATGCTTAGGCTATTGAGACTACACAATACGTGGAAATCAGTCACCTGTTGCAAGTTGGAAATACCTGATTTAGTCAGTTTGCGTGAGAGAATAAAAAAAGAAAGGTATAGCTTTCCTAACAGGTCGTACTGATGCTCCATTCAACAAGGTCATCTTGAAGTCTTTGTTCTTGTCCAAGATCAACAGACCACCTGTCTCTGTCTCTAGAATCGCTAGAGCTTTGAAGCAAGATGGTGCTGCCTCCAAGACTGTTGTCGTTGTTGGTACCGTCACTGACGACGCCAGATTGTTCGACATGCCAAAGACCACTGTTGCTGCTTTGAGATTCACCGCCGGTGCCAGAGCTAGAATCACCAAGGCTGGTGGTGAGTGCATCACTTTGGACCAATTGGCCGTCAGAGCTCCAAAGGGTCAAAACACTTTGATCTTGAGAGGTCCAAGAAACTCCAGAGAAGCCGTCAGACACTTCGGTATGGGTCCACACAAGGGTAAGGCTCCAAGAATCTTGTCCAAGGGTAGAAAGTTCGAACGTGCCAGAGGTAGAAGAAGATCTAAGGGTTTCAAGGTCTAAGCAAATTCCTCTGTATAACTATAAATCATTTTTTGAAAGTTGTATAGCGAAATTTGTACTTGCACCTACATATTTAAGATATTTTGAACACCCGTCCCAATCTTAAGACACACGAAGTACGTCATAGTATTTGCCTTATTTTTCTACAGCATAAATATTCTAATTTGTATAATATAATAACGACATCAAATCTATCTCCTTGGCTCATGCTAGTCTAAACAAGTGCTGCAAGCTATCAAACACCAAATGGAAATGGTATAATAGCCAGAGTGAGCTGTAAACACGCACTTTCGTAGCAAACGTTGTCAAGTATACATTTCTTGTGACCGTAAAACACCCATACCTCCTCAAACTTTGTATTTAATAATTGGCATATGTGATACTGGATTATGCCGAAAATGGTAATAATGTGGGGTGTGTACTTCATGGAGAAGTGTAGGGCGAGGCGACCGAAGAGCGAGGTTTGGAAAATTTTCTCTGCCTGGAGGGGAAACCAGTACAGGTGACAGTATGGGGGGAGGGGGCTAGGCTGGTCACGCAGACAGCCAACTAATCCCAGGCAGAGGAAAAAGTCACTCGCAGCGTCTGTGGGGCGGGGGAGCGTAGTACTGGTGAAGCTAGGCTAGACAGAGCCCAGCTGGGCTCTGTTGGGACGTGTGGTCTGCCGGGCTGGGAGGTGGGACACGACAGGCAGGCAGGTAGGCGGACAGGCGAAGCTGGCAGAGCCCAGCCGGGCTTGGAGAGATGGAGAGAGAGAGAGAGCTCCAGTGCGACCTGCCTGGCGAGGGCTGAGGGGCATGCTGGGAGGGAGGAATAGCATCAGACACTGCGGCAGCGCAGGGAACCGTTAGAGTTGGGTTTGGAAATTTTGCAATCAGTGCTTAATATTTGTGATTGGGCGGTTAGTTATTATAAGAGCTCCGTGTCGCTACTAATTACAGACTATAGAGCAGGTACCAGATCCCCAAGAGAATATAAAGATGCCAGGTGTTTCCGTTAGGTACGTACAGAAGATTCCCAAACTATCCGCAGATTAACCCAGATAAGGTGAAAGAGATGATGGAAAACTTGATACAGTGTTATTAGACGTGAGAAAGAAAGAGCTAGCCAGAGACAGATATGAGTGGAGTGTGCGACATCAATAAGCAGAATTGGAACTAAAAGCAAATATGTGCAGAAATAAGAAGGATATGGAGAGGATCCAGAGAACAAAACCCAGACCTAATTGAGGAACCAGTAAAATGTAGAGAAACTGCACATCAAAGACCTTTATTGGAGACTTGTCATGTCGTTTGTAAGCGAGTTGAATCCATGATATTACTCGGTACAGTGTGATGAACGGCATGATCATCACTAATGGCAGTATACTGATTCATTGTAAGAAATTTTGCTTCCCAATTAATCAATAGAGAGGACGTCGTATTTCCAAGCTTTTTCCATGTTATAATTCCCAGCTCTTACTAAACAATGTTTCCCTGTTTCTTTCATTATCGGTTGTTATTTGATTTTGCGGACAATGGCTAATAAGATTTAGCTACATTGAGAACATCTTTTACTAACAATTATTTCATTTTATCTACTTTTTCTTTTTGGACTTTTTCATTGCATCAAGTATTTTACCATCACTCGATGAGATGAATAGATCATTGTCGAGAAAAAAGAATATGAGGAATGACACACGATTTTACAGAGACGTTGCTGCCCAAGATTTCATCAACGCTTACGCTTCTTTCTTGCAAAGACAAGGTAAGTTGGAGGTTCCAGGTTACGTGGATATCGTCAAGACTTCCGCTGGTAACGAGATGCCACCACAAGACTCTGAGGGTTGGTTCTACAAGCGTGCCGCTTCTGTTGCCAGACACATCTACTTGAGAAAGCAAGTCGGTGTCGGTAAGTTGAACAAGTTGTACGGTAACGCTAAGAGCAGAGGTGCCAGACCATCTCACCACTGTGACGCTTCCGGTTCCATCAACAGAAAAGTCTTGCAAGCTTTGGAAAAGATTGGTGTCGTCGAGATCTCTCCAAAGGGTGGTAGAAGAATCTCCGAGAACGGTCAAAGAGATTTGGACCGTATCGCTGCCCAAACCTTGGAAGAAGAAGAATAAATATAACAAAAAGAACTGAAATAAAAATAAAAGAGATGATACATTAATATTACAAACCACTCTTTTTTTTTTTACTCATTTTCATTTTTTTTTACTATATATAATATTACTTTGAATGGCTTTTAAGAATAATAAAACAAAAATCTTTAAAAAACAATCTAAACTAAACCAAGCTAAACTTTTCTAACAGTTACTGTTCTGGACCATGACGTGTGGAACAGCACTGCTGGATATGTGTTTTTTTTGAGTTTTGCCTTTGTTGCAGAGATGGTATGGAAAGGATAGAAGCAATAAAGGAGCTTCGTGTTTGATACTTCCGGTTCAAATATCTTCTTCAACCCGTTACCATCTGTGATTTCTTGCTTTACCACATTCTTCAATCGCCGATAGCACTCCCCATTCCCACTGGTTTCTCTGGAAACCCTGACAGTATTTTTGTATTTCTATATAATCATCAATAAGATAGTCTTATTTCACATCAAATGCATTCGGTGTGAGGGAGCACTCGATGCAAGTTGTGTAAGGTCTCCCATGCTCGTCCAGCGCCGGCAAAATATACAGCGGCTATAAATATACTCACCCGTACAACGTATGTCCAAAACAGGAAATTAAAAGAAATTATACTTTTTAACACCGATGCAATTAGCCAATATTAACTTGTTCTCTGCATCCGTGCCTGGGAAAAGCTCTCTGTTTGAGCAGTGAAAACAGCGCAGGACAGGGCAAGAGCGAGAGTGGGTGCAGTAGTCTTTTGGTTGGTAACCACAGAATACCGCGTGGGAATGGAGTAGTGGACAGCGAGTGGAGAAGAATACTAAGAAAAAAAAACGCGGAGGAGCTCAGCTCTCGAAGAACGCGGAGAACACGAAGCACTTACGCAGGTTCTTGTTGAGCGGTGGCATCTTTTGTGTGCAAGGTGCGCAAATAATGCTCGCTGTAGGGATGCTAACGGTTATTGCATTGGATTGTTGCCTGTGTAAGAGGGCTCGATTACGTACTTGGCAGTTTGCGAACAACTGCCACTTATACCTCTTGAAAGGACGAGCAACTAAGCTGCAATATACTTTCGTTTTGATCTTTACCTCTATGAGAGACACACTAAATAACAGTTGACTTCTTACCTTATTGATAATTGTCTTCAAATAGTGAACACAACTTGAAAAGGTGAAAGAAAATTGCTGGTGTACTAACAGAACGAGAAATATGAGTGCATCCGGGAATGACAACCTCCATTCGGGAGAAGGTGGCACGAGAATTTTTGAGCTGGATAAAGAGCCCAAAGCAACCACAGAGGAGGTCAGTTCCGTGGTCAGCCACAGTGCAACTGCCCCTACGAAGTTGGACATGTTCAAGGCGGGGTTCAAGAAGTATCTGAAGTTCATTGGGCCGGGCTTGCTAGTTAGTGTTGCGTACATCGACCCTGGTAATTACTCTACAGCTACGTCAGCCGGTGCGTCCAATCAGTTTTCGCTGCTATGTGTCGTGCTACTGTCAAACTTCATAGCTATCTTCCTTCAGTGTTTGTGCATAAAGCTGGGGTCTGTGACTGGCATGGACTTGAGTCGTTGCTGCAGACAGTACCTGCCAAGGTGGATGAACTGGACAATCTACGTGTTTGCTGAGTGTGCTATCATCGCTACAGACGTGGCAGAAGTTATAGGTACTGCGATTGCTTTGAACATCTTGATTCGTGTGCCGTTGCCAGCTGGTGTAGTAATCACATTGATCGATGTACTGGCTATCATGGCAACATACAGACCCGGAGCATCTTCCATGAAAGTCATTAGAATGTTTGAGCTATTTGTAGCCGTGCTGGTTATTGGAGTCTGTATATGTTTTGCTGTTGAGCTAGCATTTATTCCAAAGACAACCTCTGCCGGTAAAGTGTTTAGAGGGTTTGTACCGTCTGGACAAATGTTTGAGCATAATGGAATCTATACAGCAATCTCCATATTAGGTGCCACAGTCATGCCACACTCGTTATTCTTAGGATCCGCTTTGGTGCAACCTAGGTTGCTGGAGTACGACATCAAACATGAAAATTACTCGATGCTAGCAGAGAATACCGAGAAAGATAATAAAGATGCTATCATGGACGACAAATACTTCAATTATAAACCCACTAGAGCTGCAATCAGATACTGTATGAAATACTCTATGGTGGAATTGGCATTAACTCTATTTACATTGGCATTATTTGTTAACTGCGCGATTCTAGTTGTTGCGGGATCCACCCTATACGGATCGCCAGAGGCAGCCGATGCGGACTTATACACCATTCACGACTTATTGTCAAAAACGTTGGCACCTATAGCTGGTACTATTTTCATGTTAGCGTTGCTGTTAAGTGGTCAATCTGCGGGTATCGTTTGTACTATGGCTGGTCAAATTGTTTGTGAGGGTCATATTCATTGGAAAATGAAACCATGGCAGAGGAGGCTAGTTACGAGATCTATTTCATTGATACCATGTTTGGTGATATCAATCAGTTTAGGAAAAGAGGCACTTTCCAAAGCTCTAAATGCTTCCCAGGTTGTGCTATCTATTGCTCTACCTTTTTTGGTAGCACCTTTGATCTATTTCACTTGTAATAAAAAAATTATGCAGACCGAGGTTACCGTAAATGACATAGATGAATGCGAATCACCAAATTCTGATGATGGTACAGAATTAGAAAATGGACAGACAACTAAAGTGGTAAACATGGCTAATAATTGGATCGTCACCATAATCGCATTTGTTGTGTGGATTTTCCTATCTGTGCTGAACATATACGCAATTGTCCAATTGGGGATTACTAACGGTGAAATCACTTAATCATCACAAAAAAGAAAATATGGTAAATTCATATTTAGAATTTGCCCCTACTACAGCAGCATATAGATTATTTGACAAGCCTAGAGCTGCTAAATCAATTCACTAAGCTAATGTAAATAGTATTTTTTCCATTACTAGTTAAGTATAAAAGCGATACAACCAAATAAATATTACTAAAACATAGCTGGAAATTTTTGAAACCATTCATTTTTGAATCGAAAGAGTTTTCTATATAAAATTTGCATAGATATAAAATACATGATAGAATTTGAGAGAAATGAGAGGGAGGATACATACTAACAGATTGTTAACTAATTTTATCTTTAAAGAACAAGAAAGTAAATTATAACAGCTGTTCTGAGCAAAAGCGATATTGTTACTGCTGATGAAACTAGATCTTGATTTAATAACTTAGATTTATTCATCAGCTTACCAGTGAGGTGGCTCCAAAATAGTTCAATGTTTTTCTTTTATCATCAATTGGTTCGGATTTTAATAAATCATAATACACTAAAAACATAATTACACGCTTTCATTAGTTTGTGTTTTCTATGTCTTTTCATCACTTCTATATCAATTCTCGACTGAATTGTGACTTCTTGCAGCCAAGAAAAATGAATAAAGGCAACAAAAAACAGAATAAAAAGATATGGTACAAAGAGAAATAACCGACTCAACAGTACTGCAAAATTAAAAGGTGACATACCAGTTCAATATTGTTGAGAGAGTAATAAAATTCGTAGTATTGCAATCACGTTGACAAGAAGAAGAGAAAAGTTGTACTCCTTAAAATATGAAGCAACTCCATAAAAACTACTTGCTGTAAGGGTGATAACCCCGTCTATTATCACTTTGACGACCTCTGTGTCCACCAGGAGCACCCGATCTCCTTGAATCCTTCTTATCCTGATCATCTGGGTTAGGGGTTGATGTGTCACTGCCTTGGTTGGAAGCAGGGTTCGGACTTCCATCTCCTTGTGGCTTCATTGCAGCTGGGTTGAAACCGGGCATCATCATGGCCATCTGCTGCATTTGTTGCTGGTACATCTGGTTGTAGTCCATACCACCTTGTTGTTGCATCTGTTTATAGTAATCCTGCATCTTTTGGAAATACTCAGCCATCTGAGGGTTGTTATTCGCGAACATAGGGTTGAATCCTGCCATCATAGGGTTGTAACCAGCCATCATGGCGGGGTCCTGGTAGCCTTGGTTATAGCCACCACCAGAGCCACCGTATGGAGTGGCATTAGCACCACTGCCCATGTACCCACCGCTGCTGCTTCCGTGCTGCTGACGGCTGCCAGCAGACTTCTGCAGGTGCCTTGGGGCGGCCCTCTTGATTTCTATCTTCTTGCCCTTGAAGTCGATGAACTTGTTCTGGCACACCTTATCCACAGCATCTGGTGAGTCGTATGTGATGAAACCAAACCCACGAGACCTACCAGTGTCTTTGTCCAACATGAGCTGCGCGTCAATGATCGTCCCCCACTGTGCGAAGAACTCCTCGAACTCCTTGGGCCTCACGTCAGGGCCAATTCCACCGACAAAGATCTTCCCGGTCTTGTCCTGCTCCTCCCTGGGGATGGCCCGCTTGGGGTCGATGACCTTCCCGTCCAGAATGTGCTGCGTCTTGACGACCTCGTCGACAGACCGCGCGTTCTCAAACGTCAAGAACCCAAACCCACGCGACCGCCCGCTAGCAGGGTCCTTCATGATCTTCAGCTCCTCCACAGTCCCGTACTTGCTGAAGTATTCCCGCAGCCCGTCCTCGGTAGTCTCCCAATTCAACCCACCAATGAACATCTTGCAGCTGTCCTTCGACAGGTCCGCACGTACCGGTGCGGATGATGCAGACCCAGCGGGTACAGAGGCAGTCTCCGCCGCCGAAGCACCGGCGCTCCCAGCCGCACCCGTCTTGGCCTCCTTTGCGGGCTCGTCACCCTTTGTCTGCAGCTGGTTCAACGTGTTCTGCAGCGTCTCCCACGGCATCTTTGCACCAGGGTCCGCACTAGTCGCCTGCAGCGCCGCTAGCTGGTCCAACGCACTCGTAGCAGCAGCTGGCACAACCGCAGCCGCCTTATCCTCCGTCGTCGTCTTCTCCTCCGTCACAGCCTTCTCGGCCACCTCCGCCTCCACGGCGCCGGCGCCGGCCGCCGGCTCGCCGTATATATCGTCAAAATCCTCGTCTGAGCTCATTATATGCCTGCGTACTTGGTTTGCCAGCCAATCCCAACGCTTGTCAGCCCCAAACCCTCTTGTTATACCTCGAAAGAAGACCTTCTAAAAATTTTTCAACGTCGCGCCGCCCCCAGCGCTGCGCAGCGCATCGCCAACAGCTACAAGAACAGCAACACCACGCACCCAGTGCAATCCACGACACAGCACAGCTGCTGCAGCTGCGTATATCAACTATAGCATGTGGAAGGAGTATCTGGTGTACCTGGTGGAAAGCCACGTTGGGTTCCGGCTGGCGGAGCTGGAGGCGACGGCGGAGGTTGCTGGCGTGAGCGTTGATCTGGGCGGGTACAGCGACGAGAGCCCGTACGTTTTGGTGCGTGTGGAGTACGACGGTGCTGAGGCTGCTGCGGATGCTGCGGTTGCGCGGTGGATTGGGCGGTGTGTGCTGGCGCGCGGTGTGTACGAGCTATGGGGCGAGGGCTCGGACTATGAAGCGCTGCACCTGGACGTGCAGCGGCGGGTGATGGCGGCTGGCGGGTACGCTGGGCGGTACCACGAGGACAGCTTCAAGTTTGAGTTCGAGTGCTACCGCGGGAACAGCAAGGCGAACCGGGTGGAGCAGATCGAAGGGTTTGGGTACCTGGGGTTTGCTGGGCGGATTGACATGCGGCGGCCGCAGCAGGTGTACACTGTGCTGGAGGAGTATGTGCCGGTATCTGAGAATGTCTCTGCGACAGTTCCGGTGCGGCTGCGGTTTGGGCGGCTCGTGGGCCGCAGCGATCGTTCTGCGATGGAGAAGTACGATCTGAAGAAGCGGCCTTACAAAGGAACGACAAGCTTCGAGGCGGAGTTGTCGCTGGTGAGCTGCAACATCGCGCAGGTGCGTCCGGGGACGATCATGTACGATCCGTTTGCCGGGACCGGGTCGTTCCTGGTGGCAGGTGGGCACTATGGCGCGCTCGTCGTCGGGTCAGACATTGATGGCCGGATGATCCGCGGTAATGGCGCCGCGCAGAACATAGGATCCAACTTCAGGAAGTACGGGGACAGCGGTAAGTTCCTCGACGTGCTGACTATGGATTTCACACATAACGCGCTGCGGTCGTCGCTGCAAATAGACACCATTGTTTGCGATCCACCATACGGCATCAGAGAGAGCATCAAGGTCCTTGGTGCCCGGGACCCCGAGCGCTTCGTGGGCAAGGAGAACATAGAAATCGACGGCAAGAAGGCGTACCTGCATAGGGACTACATACCAAGCAAAAAACCTTATGCGCTGGACTCTCTGCTTGATGACCTGCTACAATTTGCAGCAGAAAGACTTCCACTCAATGGGAGACTAGCGTTCTGGATGCCCACGGCCAATGACGAAAACATTGAGACAATCATACCACTGCATGAGAACTTGGAATTGAAATACAACTGTGTTCAGGAGTTCAACAAATGGTCTAGAAGACTACTGGTGTACATCAACCGTGGCGCCGACTATAACGGCCCTACAAATGGCGGCACGAAGAGGTCCCAAAACAACTTTAGAGAACGTTATTTCAAGAATTTCTCCCCTATCAAAGACTAAACATTTAAGACCCATGTTAGACTAAATACTTATAAGCATTTCATTATATACTTCTTGACTTTAATGTAATATTAGTGCATTGTTTTCCAATGAGACCGATTGGTCTATGTATCTGACTATGCGTGCGTCTTTATGCTGCGCACCCAAGAGGTGGGTCTTCACCCATTCCAGTCTTCCATCATCAATAATTTGTCTTGCCAACATACCGACCTTCTCCCTTTGTGCCAGTGTCAATGTCAGTTTATGCTCACTCTCAGGTTCACTTATTTCGATCAAATCATCATCCTTCATACCTTCTCTTCTTCCACAGGTAGCCCAAGACGTAAACTTCGAGATATTTTTGAAGAATACCTCGTACGGAATATCTGAGTTGTGCTTAGATAGATAGCTTCTCACATAATCAGGGTTGATGTAGTCCCTTGAGTTACAAACATGCCGGCAGCACATGGCGATACACACACCTTTCAAAGCGACTTTGTCTGTCATCTTCAGACAATTATCAAGACATCTAAGGGTCAAGTCTGTGGCTACACCGCATAAATGCTTCGAAACAACAAGAAATTGCTCATCCTTTTGAACAATTTCAGATAGTTTCAAATCCTTGATGTCCATCTTCAATCTCTTGATCATGATGCGCTGTTTGATCTTCTCAGGGTTCTTGCTCAGCTGCATTAAATCGTCCTGGAACTTCTTGTCAAACTTCATCCTGTTTGAACCGCGGTCAACAAACACATATCTTGGTAGCTCATCCTGTAGCCTGTATGGATCGTTATGAATAATTGTCTGATTGATATATCTAGAGAACTCCGCTCTACCACATCCAAATTCCATAACGGTGGATGCAGGAATAAGGTTTTCATCGACCAGGTTCTGGATCAGCGACGACTGTTGACGGGCATGCTTCTTTATTGTGTTGGACAACTCGAGCAGCCTGTTGCTGTCCATAAACTCATTGTTCTTGATAGAGGCCTCACGCTCCACACATTCCCCAATATGGCCCAGAAGCAACTTGGCACACGCAACAACACTATGTATCTCCCCAGAGTGGAGACCCTCCTTACCACAGTTAAGGTCCTTAGAGAAGTAAGACTCCGTCACATTAGCTGTTCGCTGTTTAGCCTTGTTGCAAACTTTAAGATGCTTCGCAAGCTTGTGCTTCCACACCGTATGATTGGGATCCAACGGACACGGCACTCTGACATCTCTGTCCCCACTAGCGTCAGCAGCAGCAGAGTTGCCGTCTTCAACAATGTCCCTCCGGTGCTCAACGCAAAACTGCGTATCGACACTCTTGGTCATCCCGCAACGCCGCTTCTTCGAAGGAATAACATACTCGCACCTTGAATCTGTACTGCCGTTCATATCGCCAACGGCTGCTGTGCTCCTAACCATCCTCTTCCCGGTCGCTCTTCACCAATTCTTCTATCAAGCTCATCGCAAATAAGCAACTCTAAGGCCATTTTTTGTTTTCACAGTGTGATACAGCTCATCGTAATGGCCCGCAGGTGAGAGTGACCATAAGCAGTGCACACGAAGTGCTGGTACATCGGCTATAGCAGCTTGCGTGTCATTGCTAGCTATAGCTTCTGTACTTTGCCGTTTGAGTTAGGGAAGGACGTCATCGCGGTGCGACCCAGCAGTATACACATGCAAGAGAATATGGAAGCAATTACAGCTATGATAAGGATCCATCAGCCACTACAGCCAAGGTATTGTGCCAGACTCTCAGATACAAGCTATTTTAAGCATACAGTTCTTGGCTACACAACCTACACAAGAGATTCTACACATATTCGCCGTGCTGGCAAAATTCCATAAACAACTTCTTTGATGGGAACACATACACCGTATAGCCAATGTGGAGACTATTGGTGTATGGACTATAGAATGTAGATATACGGGGTCGCAGTTCCCTTATCGTTGTACTTTACACAATCACAGGCTGCCCATTTGTGCCCGCAGACACACTTCCGAGACCAAACGGATAATTTCGACATTGATCTGCTTTAAAGCCAACACTCCTGCTTTAAAGCCAACACTCACTACTGCATCTGCTGCTCTCACCAGAAGCAATACCTATGCCCCGCACTTGCTGCCATCCCAGCCTTCTAAAAGAACAGTGACTGACGTGCGATAGTTATTATCTACATGCCCATCGATAACCCCACAGTCACGGTAACTACATAGTCATAGATAGGCACCTTATATCCGTGCCAAGTAAAACTGCCGGGCGGAATCCCCGCCCACACATGGTTTGGAGACCTGATACTACTATGATAGCACTGACGGAGTGTTCCAGTGCCCACACAGGAGGTGCGGGGGCACACAGCATCGTTCCGGTGGGGCTTATCAGTGAGTGAACCTGTTGCTCTCAGTGCAGCAGTTGCTTTCCTTATCCTCATGAAACTACGGTAGCAGCGTCGGCAGCCAGAGCCTGCAGTCGAGTGCTGCGAAGGCTCGGTGCTCATAAGAGCTGTGTGCAGACGCACAGGTCCGGGAGAGAAGATGCGGGAGATAGATCGGCGGTGGCTGTGCTGTAGCAACTGTTACGTCCATGTGCTATCAAGCACAAGGACGCTTGAACGTTGCCCCTATAACCTAGTTCTCTTTTCTTGTTTCTGCTGCACTCGTGACATGGGTGATAATCCTACCTGATTTACTAAGCCTTCGATGCGGAGTCCAGACTGGTGATGGTGATGGCTACGCGTGACTATATAAACTGAGGTGAGCTGATTCCATGCATTGGCCCACGATTGTGTTCGTTACAATCTCGAGAGGTCAGCAGCAAGAACCGAAATGAAATTTGTGTTGGCTGCTTTAGTGAATGTTGCCTTGGCACAGAAATACGTGAGTCTTCCCTTCTCGAAGCTGAATGGTGAGGAGCTGATCAAGCGGGACGGCGAGGATTCTGCATATGTGGATGTTGAACTGATCAACGAGAAGAACTTCTACGCTGTTGAGTTGGGTGTAGGCAGCCCAGCGCAGAATGTGACTGTGTTGCTGGACACCGGCTCCTCGGATTTCTGGGTAATCGGTGCTGAGAATGCCTACTGTAAGTCCAACCGTGGTAAGAAGCCCAAGGGAAGTGCTACCAGCCTAGATGCAGGGCTGTTCGGGTTTCCAACTGCCACCAACGGCATTCCCTATGCAGAGAAGACTATAATGTGTGAGAAGTACGGCACTTTCAACTCCAGTAACTCTAGTACTTTCATCGACAACAGCACGGACTTTTTGATCACGTACGGCAGTGGTACGTTTGCGTCTGGCTACTTCGGTATGGACCAAGTCACGCTTGGTGGCGAGAAGATTGCCAATGTCTCATTGGCAGTCTCAGACTTCACGAATACCACTTTCGGTATCCTTGGTATTGGTTTCTCTGAGCTGGAGTCTACCGCCAACCTAAACACCGACCCTGCTACGCAAAACAACAGCTATGAGAACATGCATCCTTACATGAACTTTCCTCAGATTTTGAAGGAAAGAGGTATGATCAAGAAGGTTGCATACTCGCTGTTCTTGAATTCTTCATCTGCCAGTACCGGGTCAATCCTCTTTGGTGCTGTTGACCACAGTCTTTACGAAGGCACTCTATATGCTTTGCCTATAATTAGGGCTGACAGAGATGTCGGGAGCAAGAATCCTATAGAAACAGTAATTACACTGGACAGTATATCGATGGGAGAAGAAGGCAACATGACGACTCTCAATGATAAGAGGATAGCCGTGTTGTTGGACTCGGGTACAGCTTCCACTTTCCTGCCAATGTCCATATACAACGACTTGCTGGAATCTCTGAATGGTGAAGTCAGTGAGAAGGAATCCGGTATCAAACTTCCAAAATGTCCCAAGAAGAAAGACAACACTCAAATTAGCTTCCAGTTTTCTGGAGTTAATATCACTTTCGATATGCAGAGCATTATAAACAAGAAGAAGGGCAAATGTTATCTGGACTTGAACCCAACTCAGGATCTATCAGGGATCATAGGATCAAATGTATTGAAAAACATGTACACCGTTTTCGATCTGGAATCCTACCAAATAGCGATTGCCAAGGCTTCCACCACTTTCAATGCTAGTGACATCGAAGAAATCACCAGCGGCATTCCAAGTGCTGTAAGCGCACCACAATACTCCTCTACTTACTCAGTCGCTGGTTCGACTCAAACAGCTGGCGTGAACTCTAGCAACAGATCCAGGAACTCCTCAAACATGACCTCCAGACTAGCTAGAAGAGGCACTGACTTCGGATATGTCGGTGTGGGTACTAAGACTTCCACATCCATCATGGCTTTGGCATTTGCATTCATCCTAACTATGTTCTTGTAGGACTTCTTGCTAAATGCAATCATTGCACTGTCTAAATAGCGCCAGGGTCAAACTTGAGGCTATATAAGTCGTATTTATATATATTTTGATAATCACATAATTTTTTTTTT
>JAJLUB010000006.1:0-92010 GCA_030564085.1 Nakaseomyces uthaithaninus
AATGTGCCATTGCCGTCCCCCCCCCACAAACCGGAGTAACACCTCCGTGTGGGACACCTCCGTGTGGGACACCCCCCCCGCCGTCCCAGGAGACCCGCCCGCTGCCCCGGTTTCTCGAAGCAGTGAGGGGGTGTCCAGACAGTAACACCTAAGATTATACGAATACACCCGTGATATAACGTTGCACACGACATACGCATACACGAGTATGGCAGATGACACATCACACCCCACGCAGCGCATGTGAAAAAAAGAAAGCCCCCCGTCGTTGTGGCATGTGAAGAAAGCATCGAGAGCGGTGCGCCTGGGGGGGGGGGCCGTGCGAGGACGTGATTTACGCCCTGGGGGACCCCATCGAGTTGTACGAGACACAAGACGCTGCAGTATTTGTGGGGGGAGGCAGGGAGGGACAGGCCCCACGCAGACACTCAGGGGGGGAGAAGAAAGTAGCGAGGGCTCACATAATCGGCCCGGAAAAACTAAACACCGATTGCAAGGCCCATTGGAATTCATATATAAAAAGCATGCTTGCGAAGGGGGGATGGGCGATGGCTGTGCAAGCTCCAGGAGACGGAGGGGGGAACCAAAACGAGAATTGTAGAAAATTGAGACGAGGAAAAAAAGGAAATGCAGGTTATTGGACATAGAGCGTACAAGGGGAAGTACCCCGAGAACACGATGCTGGCCTTCGAGAAGGCGTACGAGAGCGGTGCGGATGTGATCGAGACGGACGTGCAGGTGACGAAGGACGGTGTCATGGTGATACACCACGACCCCTCCACCGGGCGTGTGTACGACCGCGACTTGTCCGTGATAGACTCCACGCTGGAGGAGCTGCAGCAGCTGCGGACCGTAGAGGGTGACCAGACGATGATGACGCTGGAGGATGCGCTGCGGTGGCTGGTAGCGCACGACCGGACGAAGCTGCTGCTGGACGTCAAGTTCGTGCTGCCCAAGATCGCCATGGTGAAGATATACACGATGATGCTGCGTGTCAACGAGGACGTGGCCTTCTGGCACGAGCACGTGCTCTGGGGTCTCTGGGGCATGGACTGGCTGCACTACGGTATCGAGACCGGGGTGCTCAAGCACTTCAAGGTGGTCGCCATCACTCTGTCGCTGGACATCGCGCGGGAGTTCATCGACTTCTTCACCGACCTGGAGGACACGAACTACTGCCTGTACGGCATCAGTGTGCACTTCGTTTCCACGTGGACAGACCAGTTCAGGTACCAGATACTGCCCATCCTGAAGCGCGAGAGATTCCACCTGATGGTGTGGACCGTGAACAACGCAGTCGACATCAAGTACCTGAACCAGTACTCCGTGGACCCAAACATGATCAGCGTGATAACGGACGACCCAGCGTTCGCCAGAGAACACTTCGTGCCAGCGTTCCGTCCGATGGTCGCCGAAAAGAAATCAGACTTTGTTGCTTTCAGAACACCCAAGTGGACCACGAAGGACGGCTTCAGATTCCACACCTACTTGATACTATACCAGTTCGTCACCACTGTGCTGTTCTCCTCGTGGTTTAGAAAGGAATTGGTCCCTGGCTACTCCCTGGCCACGCTGATGTTCATGTTTCTAAGAACTATCCACTTCATCTGAACAGCAAGCCCACACGATCCCAACTTGAAGTTTATTATACATTCCTCAAAAAACAGAAAAAAAAATATTACCTAATGTTACCAGTTTGAAAGAAAAAAAAAGCTTGGTTTAATTAATTTTTGGTTCTAATAAGTAACGCACAAACCAAAGTTCTAGTTTTTATACCATTAGTTTTTTTTTACTTTACCCATAGAATAACGATTTTAATTGAAAGAACCTAATTTCATTTTAGTTTCCATTTATTACACTACAAAAAATTTTTTTTTTTTGCGTTTGCTGCATGAATTTGCTTTTGATAACGACCCCACGGATACAGTTTTGGCTTTCCGCCAGTTCCTAACTTTATAACATGTCAATCTTAATAAATAAAATGAATTAATATATAATAAGTTAAGTGTTATTCCAAACCAGACTTTATTAATGCGACTTGCCCCAAACGGAAAAGGCATCATAAGTGATAAATACATGCAAGTCCGTTTAGATAACCGTTAAATATTAACTATTGCTATATGCTCTTTTATGCTTCAACCGCTACTTCAATCTCCTCCTTTTCTTGTGCTTCAGCATTCTCCTGTGCTTCCAATTTTAATTTCTCCCTTGCTTCACGATTCTTCCGCTTCTTGTCCTTTCTAATCTCACGGACATTTCCTGGTGCAAAACCACCATTACCGAATAATGCCCATTCAGGCGTCTTCGACATGTAGTCCATGTATGTAAATTGCTCAGTTCTATTTTCGTCCTTTAGCAACTTGAAAAACTTATCAAAATCGATGTGCGTGTACCACTCACCGTCAACCTTGAATTTAGTACTTGCTATCAGTATGCAGTTCGAATGCGCATGCTCAGCAGCCACCTCATAATCCAGTCCTCTTCTTTGAAGTTCCTTACAGAATTCCTGTACAAAATTGACACACTCTTCATAAAACGGAATGTTTTGCATAGTTAGTGGGTTACCATTGCCATCTGAGGAACCGCTGAAAGTAGCACCTTTGACCTCAATAAAACACGGTAGCCCTCTTGCAACTAGATCCGCATAGGATGAGATATCCCCCATGTTGAAACCTTTAACCAAGGTCATACGGAATACAGTACGCTGGTGGTATTGAACTTCTCTTAGAATATCCAAACATTCCATCATCCTCTCCCAGAAATCCTTATATAGTGGTCTGTCAACTTTCTTCAACTCTGTTTTAGTTGGGGCATCAATGGAAACATAGAGCTGAGTGACTTTCCCGATATTCCTTAGCGGTTCTGGATGCTGAGCATTACAGACCAAGAAACTTGTGATATCATGTTCATGAAGTAGTTCAACAAATTTGTTGATGTAAGGATACAATATAGGTTCACCAACCAAAGATAGAGCACAATGGCGCACCTTGAATGCGTCTGCAAATC
Source organism: Nakaseomyces uthaithaninus (assembly GCA_030564085.1). Lineage (NCBI taxonomy): Eukaryota > Fungi > Ascomycota > Saccharomycetes > Saccharomycetales > Saccharomycetaceae > Nakaseomyces > Nakaseomyces uthaithaninus. Next base: position 3,007 of record JAJLUB010000006.1, read on the forward strand.
TCTCGGCTATCACACCGGGCACACCTCTTAACTGTTTGATCATTGAATAATGATTAATTAGTGCATTTTCTAAAATGTACTCTGGGGAGTCAACTTCCCACCTCCAATTCTTAGAGACAGGGTTAGTACCGTGTCTCCAACAAAAAACACATTTCGATGAACATGCCAGAGAAGGGGTTAGTTCCATACATCTGCTTGATGCAATATTGAATAATGATTTTTTGTAACAAGACCCTTTACCTCGTAGTTCATTTTTTGTCCACCTACAAATCTTCACTCCTGAGTGAGAACCAATGATTCTGTAACCTTGCTTTGTCAGATTATTGTAAGTTGGACTGTTTTTTGCAACCATTTGTTTCACCTCCATACCATATTCACTCTTTTTCTGAGGCTTGCCACCAATGTCTTCAACGTCCTGAAGATCACTACCACCTGATATGATACTGATATTATCTGCTTCATCGTCTTCTCCGTCTTCGTAGTCCGATTCCATGTCTTCATCGTATTGATAAATGATAGGTTCGTCATCTTCCAGTGTATCAGCTAGAAGATTAGTCCATTTGTCGACACCTTGCATACCTTCAGTCTTCATACAAACCTCACCAACTGGGAAAATTCTACGTCCCCCAAGCTTGGCGATCCAATGATCTACATTCTTGGCCTGGTAACAAAACTTCTCCGGCCAAGATTCAGAGTCACCAAGACCCAAAACTGCAAAACCTACCAGTTTTCTCAGAGGATACATATCGATCCGATGATCATGATAGTTCTCCTCCAGTGTCTGAAGAAAGTAATCCAAGGGACAATCAGTATCATAAGAAGGCACAACTAGGACGTATAGCGCGTTTTCAACTGGAACCTCCACGAAAAACTCATCGATATCATTGATTTCATCTAGATTTTGCAATATTGGCTCGAGACTCAAATTTTTGACATTCTTCAGGTCCTCAGCAACTGCAGCAGCTACTCGCTCTGTAGCACCTTGCAAAGAGCTGTAGAATACGTAGATTTGCGATGCCAAGAGTTCTTCATTCGAGACAGTGAGTGCGGACTTGACTATCTCCTCCACGGGTTCTTCCTCCTTTTTCTTTGCCGAAAACACCTTTGGCACCTTCTTAGCCTTTTTCGTGGACGACTTGAAAGCATCAGTGAAATCCACGCTCACGGGGAAAGAATCCTCTTTGTCCTTCTTTTCCTCTTTGAGCCGCATCAGCAATGGTTCAACTTCTTTCTTCTTGTCAGAGCAGCAACCGCCACCGTGGGACGACTTCTCCTCGCCCTCCTTCTTAGTCTCCGAACAGCACTTGCCTCCAACACCACCACCGCAACATTTCTTCTTCTTAGGCTTCACAACAACTTCATCCACCACAACACTCACCTTCTCAGCCACGACAGGCGCAACTCCGGTGTCACGGATGCGCCTCTCATTGAAGTAAATACCGTAGCCAACAGCAACCGCAAGAACAAACGTGAATCTACCCCCAAACACAAGATACACCACTGACACAGCGCCTAGAGCAGCACCAACTGCAATATCCGTTGATGACATCCTTCAACAACGCGTGATACGGGCGTTATCGGACAAAAGTTGTAGTACCTAAAATTTCCCTACCTTCTGTCTCCCGCACGGTTCCCTGGGAAGAATATAGATAACGTGCCTGACCTCTCAAACGATTCCAACTGCAGATAGAATCAAATACAGGCTGTAACTAGGCCAGGCCCGGCATTTGCCCTCCCAAATAACCATTTATAAGCAGTCTATTGATGTATAGGGCATCGCTGCCACTAAAAAAATTTTCCAGGTCTCGTGACCACACATCTCGACTACCAAAAAAAGAAAGAAAAGAAATGAGAAAACCCGTTGGCCAACTCCATCAGTCCGTGCCCCACCCCGCAAACATCACGTGAAAACCCGGGCACAGAGAGCATAACAGCCCCTCGCGTACGGTGTGCCCATCTTGCGTACACAATTGCTTCCAGTGCAGGCAGTTATAAGGTGCACGTGACCACAATTAACCTTATGCCATCGCTAGCACACACATACAGACTCTCTCTCTTTCTAGACGCCGTCCTCTGGGAATGAAGGCTGTAATGCAATATAGTAATGCAGAGTTTATGGTTGGGAATATCCAGGATATAAGTTATACGAAGCAATGATACATGTAGCTTAGCACCTCACGAATATCGTGTCGTCTTCCTCACACTTGGAGTTCAGTCTTGTGAACACGTGATTCTTAACGTAGTCAATTGCCAGCTGGACGGACTCCAGCGGGATGTTGGTTGTTGGCGGCAACAGATGGGTGTGGAGCTGGTGGGCTTCCTCGCCTGCTTGCTGCTTTGTGGATTTTGCAAATGCGCGCAGGCTGGTCTCGATGTCCCTGTGCTTGTCTACAAACGAGTTGTTTTTCAGCTTTAGAATAATCCACAAGATGAACAGGTCGAAAGAAGAGTCGAACACTATCTCCCCTTCAGCTCCGTCGAACAGGTTCTGTAGTTCCTCGGACGCGAACGTCGAGTCAGTTTTCATGACTTTGTCCATGGTCAGTAGTGCAGCTTTGTGGTCACGAAACAAGGTCTTCTCCATTTTTTTCAGTTTCGCAAGCGTAGACTTGAGTATCGAGGCCTGTGCGTCTCTGTAGACCTTGGCACATTCAGTTTTGTAGGGCTCGAACGTTCCTTGCTCTGGCATTGTAGACACACATGCGTCGAGTTTCTGTTTCATTGCTGCTTTCAGCATTTGCAGCCCATCCAACTTTGGTCTCAGATCGTCGTATCTCTCTCCTGGGGCTAGCTTCATGTACCCAAACAAGTCTAGTAAGGAATGCAGAGCAGTGTCGTTGGTGGCATTGACGAAGTACATTATACCGTCTGCGTACTCCTCCACTGTGCGTTCCTTGGGGCTCTCGTTGCGCTCTTTCCCAAGATCAAACGCAAACGTTGTATAGCTGTCCAGAGTAGGTAAGTTGATTTCGGGGTAGGTTTCCAGAAGGTCTGCAATCTTATCGCGTGGTAGTTTAACCTTCAGTGCGACTGCATCAAAAATGTTATCCTCCAGCACAAACCCATAACCCATCAGCAGCTCCTCATTCCCTTTCCCCCCGTAGTTGTTGAATAGTTCACTTCCCGCAGGGATGGTTTCCAAGTTCCGGTAGCAAAAGTACTTCTTGCCGCCTGTCTCTTCGGGATACCACTCCACTTTAGCATTGTAGTCATGATTCAGAAGGTCAATGATGGGCAACAAGACCACCGAGGTCTCCTCACAGTTGGGGTCCACGACGTACTCGGGAAATGCTCGCGATGTAAATATCAAATGGGAGTACAAAAAGGCTGGAAGTGACAGCCAGTGGAGCTTTTCACCGCTGTGCAGTGGCTCAACAACCAGATGGTACAGCTGCTCAGCATCCAAATCGTCAGGGTCAACCATATAAGGCTTAGTAACAGGGTTCAGAAATTCAGTTCTACCCTCCACCAACGTAGCCCATTCGCGGACAACACTTCTCAGTTTCTCACTCACAGAACTTCCAAGATTAGTACCATGCAGTAGCCCTTGCACCTCGCTGGGACTCCACACAAGTGGGGAGTTGACCAATTGAGGCAGTTCCTGGATGTATGGCCCGAACTTGTCGCTGAGATCCTCACCGTCCACCACCACCCCGGCTCCACCATACTTCATGCGCGAGAAGAGCAACTTCAACCAGCTGTTCTGATGCGCCTGCTCCTTCTCTGTCAACTGGAAATACTCTCTCGCCAATCGACCATGCAGAACCACGTCCACAGGAATGCGAATAACCGCATCGCACCTATCAGAGCACACCCCATGCACACCTTTCACCGCATCGCGCGGAAACTCAACACCACCGGGCCACTCACAACCTACACTTTTAGCCCACTCGAATAGCGACATAGCAACTAGTTTATCTCCGTCTCTGCTGGGCTTGCAGCTCACCATTCCAGCCATACCGGTAGCACTTGACCTGCCTTTATGTGTAGCTCATCGAGTCCCAGGTTGCGCCTAACGCCGATGGCCTGCCTTTTCGCGCGGGACCACGAAGCTGATCTGGAATTCGTGATTCACCAAACAATGCAGAGCAAAGTACAAGAACAGATCCATTATCGAGTGGAGGGACGTGAATCTACTAGGCATTCTGCGCTAACGACTGTCAAGACATATAACCTGGAGTGTTGCGTACAAGAGAGAAAGAGAGATACAAACAAAAGATCTACCCGGCAGAGCTGCGTAACGGAATGGGCGACAACAGTGAGAATAGCAGACGTTCTTTGAGGGCCGCTGAGGTGTCGCGGGCTAGGGCGACTGGCGGGAAGTCTTGGAGGATTTCCTACTCTCCCCAGAAGTTGGAGAATGGCGTGCGGCGAAAGTCTAAGATTCCGTCTCCCGTCAGACAGCGGCTGAATATGAAGGAGATGCAGAGGAGGCCGCTGGGTGTAAGCAAATTGGCCAATGTGTCTCCGTCCCGGGTGCCAAGTGTTAAACGGGATACTGGGCTGCGGCTGCAAGACTTTGAGATTGGCAAGAAGTTAGGGAAGGGGAAGTTCGGAAAGGTTTACTGTGTGCGGCACAAGAAGTCTGGATTTGTGTGTGCGCTGAAGGCTATTGAGAAAAGTGAGATTCTACAGTTCAACCTACTGAAACAACTGAAACGCGAGGTGGATATTCAATTGGGTATGGATCATCCAAACATCACTAAGCTGTACGGTCATTTTCAGGATGAGAAGCACGTATACCTTATAATGGAACTCTCGATTTACGGTGAATTGTATAAGAGGCTACGAAGCAATGGTCCGTTCAATGACGTACTGGCATCAAGGTATATATATCAGATTGCAGATGCGCTGGACTACATGCACAGGAAGAGGATAATACACAGAGATATAAAGCCTGAAAACATACTGATAAGCTTTGATAACAAAGTAAAACTGGCAGACTTTGGGTGGAGTATTTTGAACCCCAAGGGGTCAAAGAGGAAAACTCTATGTGGTACTATTGACTATCTGTCACCTGAGATGATTAAACCCAGAGAATACGACGAACAGGTGGATGTTTGGGCATTGGGAGTTTTGACATACGAGCTTGTTGTTGGTGTACCGCCATTTGAGGAGAATTCGAAGGAGATGACATACAAACGTATTCTGAAATGCGACATCAATTTTCCGAGCTCTGTTTCCCAAGACGCACAAGACCTAATCACTAGACTGTTGAAGACTGAATCCTCAGAGAGAATATCACTGCAGCAGGCTAAAATCCATCCATGGATCCTCAAGAATAAACCATTCTGGTGAGCGAGCAAGCATACATGAAAAACCTACCAATTACTAATGACAACTACCACCAATTATGATTGAAATGCAACAGAAAACAGAAATACGCAGAATATAAACAGAGTGAGAGGGATTTTGAGAGAACTGCTAATATCTTATATCCATCATGTGATCAATATCACCAATAACGGTTCTCTGCATTTTTTTTTCCCTGGGAGGTCCCGGTCTGTATGTTGAGAGCAACAACGGCGTGACGATGAGAGCTTCTTGCAATATTACGCCTGGACACCAAAATTGCTCATATACATTACACTAATTGATTGGTAATTACGGAGTCAACTTTGCTTTTGGCGAACTGATATCCAGTGCGTGTGACCACAATAAAAGGGAAACCAAGTCGGGATGGGACAAAAGAATTTGACTGAGCTGTTGTCTCAATTGAATGTACAGTCTGCGAATGATGAGCACTCCCGTGCTGAGGCTACTTGTAAGCAATTATTGAGTAGTGGCTGTTCTAACCAAGGAGAAGTCTTCAGACTTTGGCTTGTTGCATTGATCAAACAAGACCAGTATCAGAAAGCTCTTCAGTTGTTGAATTCTTACAAGAAGTTGGATGAGAAGCATGGTCGTGAATTTATGATGGAGAAGCTGTACATCTTTTACAAGTTGAACATTGTCAATGAATTTGAACTTTTGTACAAAAGCATTGCTGGGAAAACATTCAATGTCGACAGAGGGATTTTGCATATAAGAGCTCAATTCTGCTTCAAAAATGGTCGCGATGAAGAGGCCTTCAAAATCTACCAGTACTTGAGCCAGGATAATGGAGGTTATGATAACGAAACAGAATTAAGGTGTAATACCGTTGCACCATTGTCATCTTCTCCAAATTTAGCCTCTAAAAGTGGTATTACTGCGGACGCAATGTCATTACTTTCATCCGAGGATTCTTACGACCTTTTATTCAATTACTCAATCATCTTGGTAGCCTTGGAGGAGTACGATTTGGCAGGCAAAATATTAGATAAGGCATATGATTTAGCTGTCACTGAGAACTATCAAAACGATATAGACACCATTGAACTCCAAAAGGCCTATTTGCTACAAATTACCGGTGAGTCAAAGGAAAGCAAACACATTCTGAAACCTTTGATGGATAGATTGGTACCCGGTTCGCCATTACACTTGGTGGCTAACACAAACTACTTAGCGTTTGTTGACTATTCCAAGTTTACCACTAATTTCAATCTACTTCTAAGAGAGTTAAACCAGGAAAAACTACACTCGTACAACTTACAACAATACTCCTACAAACAATGGTCTGTTATCCAAAGAAATATCTTATTTTTGAACTTGTTCAATAACAACGAAATTCAAGGAAAGAGAACTCTTCTATCAAAGACCTTACAAAATTACAAAAGTTTGGTAGATAATATCGTTCTGGAACCATACAAAACCCAATCAAAAAAACTATTCAACTATACTTTACAGTCAATAAAAAGTGGAAATGATGGTAATACGATCGGAAACTTACTAGTTACTCTACAGTTCCTTGTGATTGAGAAGCAATATGAAAATGCAATTAAGCTCTGTGAGCATTTCATCAACCATGATGGTTACAACTCTGGAGAGCCAACAAAATTTGACCAAAGACATTTACTGGTCTGTTCTGTCCTTTTCCAACTGTACCGACTATCATCGAGAAACACTAACATCAACAAATTGGCTCAAACTCTGAACAAACTACCTTCGACCTTCATTGCTGAAAATCCAAAGTTTTGGATTCATATTGGCTATGAATATCTTGCCAATGGTGAATTGGACAGAGCGAAAGAAACTTTGAACAATGTGTTGCAAAACACTGCACAAATTACAAATGAAGATAATGAACTGATACAAGCTGTATTGAGTACTGGGAATGATATTTTTGAAGAGGCTACTAAGCTGGTTGAAGATATTGATGTTGAAGAACTTCTCAAGAGAGGTATCAGACCTTTAGCCCCTAGATCAGCTGATAAAGCACCAGCTGCTCTATTAAGAGCCCAAAAGAAGAAGGTCGATATTGCTAAAAGAAAGAAGAGAACAATGAGGGCAAAGAAGTTTTTGACCAAGCGTGAAAACGTGAAGAAGAACCCGGATCCTGAGAGGTGGCTACCTATGAAGGACAGATCAAGTTACAGACCTAAAAAGAAACAAATGGGTAAAAATACTCAAGGTGGTGCAACGAGTAAGAAGATCGAGCAGTCTTTAGACATTACTAAGAAATCAAATAACTCCAAGGCTGGTTCCAAATCCAAGTCAAACTCGAAGAAGAAGGGACGTAAATAGATTACCTACAACTAATATCTGTAAGCATAGTATAAAATTACTTTACAAAATTGTTATTTATGAGTAGTTATCGGCAAATGACAATTAGATTGCCAATATAATGGGCCTTTGTTGTCTCTTCTTTACAGCCTGCGCGGGTTTCTCTAAGCTGAAAAATTTTCCTATAGAGCGCATCTCATTGCGATGCCCTCATTGATCTGCTAAATGTGCTAAAAGCTGCTGATATCTAAGTACTTTCTACTTTTGTGGGACCAATTTAGCACATTATTAGTACATAAAAACATATTCTTAACTCAGTGAAGTGTTAAATGAGTGAGCAACCGGAAGTTCTGGACCTACCTGCTGGGGGCGGTATCATGACCACAAACAATACTCCAGAAGTCACGATTGAATCAAGTACAATTGATGAAGGAAAGATCACTTCAGAGGAAACTGAAGCAGAATCTGGAAAGCGTGGTAGCACTGATGAGGTGAACGATGATGATAAGAAAGATGAGCCTCCTTCAAAAAAGAAGAAGGTTCAGATGAGACAGCCGAAGGTACAACTTGATGAAAATGGACAACCAATCCCCAGAGAGCCTCGTTTACCAAAGAGGAAAGTTGCTGTAATGGTTGGCTATTGTGGTACCGGGTACCATGGGATGCAATATAACCCTCCACATCCAACCATTGAAGAAGCATTATTCAAAGCTTTCGTTGAAGCAGGTGCTATCTCAAGAGCGAACAGTGACGACCTAAAGAAGAGCAACTTTATGAGAGCAGCTAGAACTGATAAAGGTGTTCACGCTGGTGGTAATCTGATATCTTTGAAGATGATCATTGAAGATCCAGAAATTAAGGAAAAGATCAATGCAGAACTACCTGAAGGAATCAGAGTTTGGGACATTGAACGTGTTAATAAAGCTTTTGATTGTAGAAAGATGTGTAGCTCCAGATGGTACGAATATTTATTACCAACTTATTCATTGATTGGACCTAAACCAAATACCATTTTGTACAATGATCTAGAAAGCAGTAAATTGGAACTACCTGGAGTGCTTGATGAAGACATTGAATCCAAGGAATTTTGGGATAACTTCGAGGCAGAAGCAGCCAAAAAATTCTCTCTAGAAGAGATTACTGCAATTAAGGCATACTCACCACCACCAAAGGAGGAATTCAATGACCAAGAGGAGCTTTACCAAAAAGTTAAGCAATTTAAACTGTTAGAGAATACTCTCCGCAGAAACTACAGAATCTCGCAAACAAAACTGGAGAAATTTCGCGCGGCTATGAACCAATACCTTGGTGCGCATAATTTCCACAACTTCACCCTTGGGAAGGATTTCAAGGAACCAAGCGCTATTCGATTCATGAAAGAAATCAAAGTGTCCGACCCTTTTGTGATTGGTGATGCCAAAGCTGAATGGGTCTCAATAAAAATTCACGGGCAATCATTCATGCTGCATCAAATCCGTAAAATGATCTCTATGGCTACATTAATCGCGCGCTGTGGGACCCCGGTAGAACGTATCTCACAGGCATTCGGCCCACAGAAGATTAATATCCCCAAGGCTCCAGCTCTTGGTCTTCTTCTCGAGGCTCCTGTTTTCGAGAGTTATAACAAGAGATTAGAGAAGTTTGGATACGAACCAATTGATTTCACCAAATATCAGACCCAAGTTGACGAATTCAAGATGAAGCATATATATGACAAAATTTATGCTGAAGAAGTTACCGAAAATGTCTTCAATGCTTTCTTCAGCTACATAGATAGCTTCAACAAGGTTACTGGTGCTCAAAGTGAAGGTACCGAAGACAAACCAAATACGAAAAGTATCTTCGAATTTTTAGCTGCGAAGGGTATCCCAGGTATCGATTACGGTTCCAAGCAGGAGGCAAAGAAAGAGTCGGAAGTAGAAAAAACAAGTCCTTGAAGAACTCTAATATAATATGTAGCATTAGAAATTGACAAGCTTTAAATTTGATCTTTTTCCTCCATCATATAATTCTGTCATACTTAGGTGATTTTCTATTCGTTTTACAACTTCAAGCATTACTTCCAGTTTGAATTTTTATTTAGCATATCATAGACTACCATATAGGTTCGCATCATTGGATATGACCCCACTAAAGTCTATTTCAAAAACCATACCACACATTTGTCTTTTTGAATGGTGTGCTGTTTGTATGTGTCTGTTACACGATAGGTTTCAACTTAATCTTTTAAAGAGAAGCTTTCTCACGAACTTGTAAAAAGCTTTCATCTCTTAATGGTTGATTTGAGATCAATCAACCAAAGATAAACTGATTCAACATGTTTCATAGTTGATAAAGACTCATATTTTAATCATTTCATAGATAGTCAATTATAAAGAGACTAAGTTGTGATTAGTCATATATTGCGTACATACAAATAATCAGCAATGGGTACCAAACGGAAATACGAGGAAAGTGAGATAGCCAATAAGCAAGCCAAGCATTTTGAAGTTAATGTTGATTCAGAAGATGAGGTTCTAGACGAAGTGGACTCTGATGAAGAATTGAATAACAAAAATCTCTTAGATGTCAATGAATTTAGGGCAAGCTTGGATGATAATTCTGCCATTGAATCTTCTCATGACCTAAGTCAAAACAGAGTTGATAACATCGTAGCAATAGAAGCATTTGACATAAAGGAGGACCTGAAATCTGGTGTTTTCGATAAAGATGGTAATTTCATAAGGAATGAAACTAAACCTGACAATTCAAATGATAGTAGTGATGAGGACGAATTTTGGTTGAAACAGAGTATAGAGAACAATGAGGTTGCCGTTGTTAAGACATCAATTGCAAAAAAGCAAAAAAATACTTACACAGTGATGGAAGCATTGAATCGATTGTATTTTTTATCGAGTAAAAAACCTAACATAAACAACCTCTTCCTAGTTCTAGCAAATTTGAATAGATTAAAAAAGCACTACAAAAAACAGAATAATTCTGAACATCAAAAATATATAAACAATGCCGTCAGCATAATCACAAACTGTGTCCAATCTCTGGAGAGAAAAGGGTTCGAAAATGTCTATGATCATGGAAGGTCAGATTTTGGGCTATTATTAAAAGAGGAAGCATTTAATGAGGATGAGATTTTCAAGCCTTATGAAACAAAATTGTGGATGTACAAGTGGGTCAACAGAGATGTAGTTTACGGGCCATTCACTTGCTATGAAATGCAGCATTGGAAGGACACATACTTTAGGAATAAAGTTTCTGTAAGAATGGTCGACGATGAAGACAACCCTGACAACTGGATTGACATAAGCGCAGTTGATTTCATGTAAAATATTCCAAGAAAACGGTGCTATATTAGAGCCATTGAGAGAAAGTTAAATGCTCACATTATGAATATTTATATGAGAGAATAATAGAAAAACTTATGTAAGTCTAAGAGCTTTTTGATGAGATATGTTAAATTTCATAGTCTTAGACAAAAAAACAGGAAGCCAAAATTTATGGAGATGCGTTATTGCTGTGAAATGAATATTATGCTCCTACAATGAGAGCATATTTGCGAACTCTTCTCTCGCCAGGTGACAGTACTCCAGAAGGTTATTGTCATTTTCCCAAACATTTGGAAGTTGTATGGCGACAGTTTCGCATTGGTTTAACTCATTGATCAAAAACTGCCTATAATCACCCTTAACCAGTTCTTTTTCCATGTTTTGTAAAATTTTCAGTTCTACCAGTAGTTCATTTCTTCTGATAGCAATTTCTTGTCTGGTTTCCTTATACTTGAAATTGTTCAATTGATTATTGAAGTTCTCTTCATTGAATTTTTTATAGACAGGATTGTCATAGCCATTGACTAAATGATCGGTTAGAAGATCCAGATCTTTTACAAATAAAGCCCTTTGCATGTTTGTATTATGAGGTGAATCCATATGTGACTTGAACGATTTTTCTGCCCTTTTAACGGACCAGTAATTCAAAGTGGAACGACCGAGCAGGAACACATTGAAAATTGCTGATATGAATAATCCGGCTAGAACAACTCGGTTGATTTGTTTCAGAGTCTTCCCTCCTAATTGAAGAAGAGTAATGAATACCCTGAAAAAAAAGAAGAATAGGTTTGTGATTCTATAAACCAATACCTTAATCAAAACTTTGAATAGTAGAGAAAATGTATAATCGACACGAATACGGGTAGGTTTTTCTTCGGTCGCATGTTTTTCTTTTTCATCTTCTACATCAAGATCATTACTCTTTTCGTCTTTCAAATTAGCAACTTCGGCGGGTTTGACATTGTTTGCAACTCCTAACTTACCACCAATTTTCATTGCTTTTGACAATTTACCATGGTTTCCCAATTTATCCATATATGACTTGATTACACCTTTCATCAACTTGTATTCATACTCAGTTGACTTAAAAGTCCAGTTTAAAATCATCCGCTCCCAAAGTGTTGGCTTTTCAACTACGCTATTCTCATGATCAATATCCTCTATGAATTCAATTTTGTAATATGTCATAAAATCGGAATGGTTGGTTGATAGCATTAATCTAGACTCAACCTCGGTATCGTGATCATACATTTCACTTAAAACAAATTTCAAGCTAATTTTTAATGGACGAGAATTAGGGAATGTAACAATAATGGGATCCTGATTGATTTCATAGTATGTGTTGTCAATCATCTTTACCATTGTTTGTTCCACAGTAATTTGCTGGGCTAGATACTCCTCTTTACTCTGAGCAGATTCATGAACAAAGCTCGATGTTCTGTTAATTTGGAATTGAATTCTCCTTACCAATTGAGTTGATTTGTCTGGCATTTCACGTTCTGTCCAAAATTGAGTAACATTAAAATCAGATCCTTTACGAGCCAAAAAAAGGGCACGCGGGAATGCATCCGAATTCTGACCAAACAATAAATGCAAAAGACCCTTGCAAGGGATTGCAAAAGTAGATTTATATGAGGCAGAATATTCTCTCTGTAATTCTGATCTTCTCTTTAGTAAGTCAACAGTACTACCATCAATAGTCCACAAGGAAGAATTCAGTTTGGACAACGATTGGTTTTCCTGCGAGACATGACTAGCTCCAGATCCCATGTATGCTTTCAACTTTTCACTAGTTTGTCTCTGAGAAAACTCTCTGTCAATTTGTTTGAACTTCACAAGAACGTCTCCTTCATTTTTAGGGTTGTCACTAAGTCTGTTCTCAATTAAAAATTTCAATTTAGCCGTGACGGATTTTGGATCTGTAAAGTAAGCATATAGATCGTATCTTATACCATCGTGTCTAATCAGGTGAATAATCTCTGACTTCTTACTATATTCGACATCTGCAATCTCGTCAAAACTCATTCTTCCCGCATATGTAAATCCCAGACAATTCATATATACATGGAAATAGTCTTTGGACGCATAACAAATTGAAGCAAATTTTTGTTTCTTATTAGGTTGCCAAATCGATCCAAATCTCAAAAGCAAAAATTGTTTTGGGATGTCGTAGGAGTAGCGATTGTTCGAGTAAAATATAGCTCTAAACTGGACATCTGCAATTTTTAGTGTTCTTGAATAATAATTTGGGTATCCTATATCTGCTAGGCCCTCATTAATTGGTGGCAGTGTTTTGAGAATAGCCGGTTTTTCAGAATTAGCACTCTGCAAATGTGAAACGTCGTTCCAAGAAGTATTACCCCAAATATTTGCCAATATAGCATTAGGGAAGCTATGATCAGAGTCAAGTAAATTTGATAGTAATGCAAGTCTGGTTTCTTCAGTTGCCAATGGCGTTCCCACAAATTCAAATAAATAAGATTTATGATCTCTAACAATTTTAAGCTCTTCACTTGACAAAAATTTAGTTAAAGAATCACGCAAATTTCTACTGCCACCTTTACTTGATAATGTGTCATTATCATCAGATGTAAGGATCCTATCCATTGTAGTATTCGCCCTAGACGCAAACTCCAAGTATTGAGGGGAAAACCTTTTGAAAGCAACTTCGTACTGTAACCCTTTCTGATCTTGGGACATTATATATTTCTTAGAATTGTGGAAGGTTAAAATCCACGATTTCAATTCCTTCAAGTCTTCTGCCTGAAAAATGATGTCTATGTCTTTTGTCCTTTCTATAACATCACTTTCAGGATTATCTTTACCAATTATTTTCAACTCAAAACAAAAATTTCTCGAATGGTTAGGTAAGTATCTTATACTAGTCAGAAAAATACCAAATTTGTCACTTTCTTCAACATATGTCTTGGAAGGAGACAAAGAAAACATTCCGAAAACGGTACCTTGCAAAAAACACCATCTTCTCACCCACATTTCTTTACGAGGCATAGACGTGGAATAAGTCTTCATATATAACCAACCGTACTTTGCTGGCATGGTTGATGGAGCAATATTCTTCTGAGGAGTGCCGAGTTTTGGTCCTGCGATATGATCAATCGCCTTTTTTGCTAAAGATTTGTTATAATCTTGTAAGTCCTTTGAAGGTCCCGTGGATTTAACAGTTCTTGTATATGTAGCAATAATTGTTTTATCCATATTATTTTCAAGAACTTGTGAGGCATCAATAACATCAGTAACCCACTTTTTGTAGTCTTTTAGATAGTTAGATATGTTGGGGGAGAGATCAATTGTTCTTCTTCCCAATTCAATACCCTCAACATTCATTGAGTCATCATTGATTGTTACAGTATTCTTGGAAATCAGTTCGTCAATAATATCAACTAGTATCCTGTCTAGTCTAAATTTCAGACTACTCATAGCACCAACCAAATCTAAAGAACTTTTCAAGTATTCTTTCCTTGAATCAAATAATTTCAAATGTTCATCTCTTAGGGTTGCTGGATCAATATCGATCACCTGATTACTCATTTCCATGTTGGAACCATTGCTAGATATTTCTGAGTTGGCTGCCTCTTGAACAGTTCTCGTGGAGTCCATTGAACTGTACTTTGAATTATTACTATCGAATTTTTGCTGAAAGTACTCGAACGTATTTCTTTTATCCATATATGGTACAACTGATTCTTTCTTCAATTTAGCTAGTAGGCCAGTAAATTTATTGCAAGAGGCTTCATCGCCTAGAACAATCGAAAGTAAATTCGCAGCAAGATGATTGAAATCTCTATTAAAGGAATCAATCAGGGTTGGGGTGAATGCTTGATTTATCAACATTCCGTTAGCAACCATGTTAGGGTTTGGAAGCAGTTGTTGCAACAAGCCTGTTTGAACCTTTTTAAAATCTGATAATGCAGGTTTGTAACGATTTTGTAGATTTGAAGTAGTCTCGTTTATCCACTCGTCTAGGTATTTCACCCTTGTATCAAAATAGTTAGCTGTAGCTCTAAAGGAGGGAGAGTCCATTGCAGCTTCGCTCATCAATACCGTGTTCATCTGAATTTGAGACATATTGGAGTGGCTATCACGATTCCCAACGGCAGTAGCAGGTAAAACAGTAGGCTCCTCCTTCATGATGTCTTGATTTCTGTGTCAATTTTCCAATTCTTGTACTCTGGTTTTATCACAAAACTGGTGTTAGTCTCTTTGCACTACTTATCAAAAATGCAACGTTCTACTATATACTCGACAAGCTGATATATGCCTTTTATCAGTTGCCCCAGATCAAGGTGTCTTTGAGTATAGCAATGACTATTTCCCACAAGGAATGAGGTCTCTTCCAAAATATGCGCAAGAATGACTTATTTCTCCCTGAATATTGAATTGCTGCAAATGCAAGATTGGGTAAGTACTTTGAGAAATGGGATCGTACTCGAAAAGAATCTCTTTTCTGTAGTCCCAGTTTAATAATTCTACCCTTCTTTTCCTAGATAAGGTTGAAAACGCAAGCTCGTCCAGTGTTCTCCCTCCCTGTGCAAGCACGATAAGTATCTCATACTTCCACTGCATGCTGTCGTTTTTCATTGCATAGGAACTTCGCGGGGGGTCGGCAATTATCAATGCCAATCCGTCTCTGAATCAGCGACACGCGGTTAGCACAGCCAGTAATGCATAAGTGAACACCAAGGGGCCTTCTACTGCAAGGTCTCTGTGTTGTTTGGCATCGCCTACGAGTTTCTCCTTTCGTACTTGTGTGCCAAAACTCTCGAGCAACTCTTCATCCCCCCAAACCCCCTATAATCCCGATAGGAAAACACAAGAAAAAAAGAAAAAAAAATCCCAAAATAGCCAAATCGTGTTGATGCAACTGCGGCCCAATGCATTGCTGGTGGTGGAAATGCAGTTCTTTTCAGCTCTGCGGTGCAATGAACTTGCTTTTCAAATGCACGCTATTGGCTTTTGCATGCTTTTGCACTATTTTATGACCTATGTCAAAACCACCTAAAAAGACAAAGTTGTTTCCGTGCCAGCCTAATTGGTGCTTTTCGGTGCTTTCTCACTTCGCTTTTGAATAAAATATATTTTCTTTATCGCTATAATCAATTTCTGAATTGAAAATGCAATTGACGCACCAGTCCCAGTTTACAACCAGGACTGAACGAGATGTGTCGGGGACCAATTTTTTGAATTTGTTTGCTTGTGCCTTTGAAGATGCCAGTAGTATATAGCTTTGATCTTTATTGCTTAGTATGTCTTCAACTCCGTAGGACTTCGGTAAAATTGACGCCTCTTGGACACCGTGGCATTTCAGTATGTCAATAATGACTCTAGGGCCTCCCTTCAGGTCATTCGAGACATTCATTCGAGCTAAGGAGTGTTTACTAAATACTCTCCCGCCGTTTTTGATCCCTTCTATCATTTGGTCAGATACACCCTCAATCTTATATTTTGAAGAAGCTACTTTGTATTTATCAATACTTTTGCCGCTTCTAGCGTCCTCGATGAGATCGAACAAAAACTGGGGAACAAGAAAATTGGTTAGGCTTGTCAAGCTAAGTGACTTCAAAAACTTGACAGTACGTGCCTTCTTAGGGGAAATTATAGTGTTGATTCTATTTTTGGCGCGTCTTCCACGCTGGTCATCGAACAAGTGTTTATCGATGTCATCATGTAGTAAATGGATACCTAGAAAGCTCAGTAACTGTTTATCTTCATCATTTATATCACTAACAGCGAACCCCGTACATATCGCGTTGATATTGAAATCAATTGCAATATGTTCAGATTTGCCTGGACATATGTATTTATTTCCCAATAGAATTGCCTTAGCAGACGATTGTAGCTCCTCTGTTCTCTGGATTTGTCTTATTTCCTCTGGAAGAAGTAGGGCACCATTTCTATCTCTTACTTTACGTTTTTTACCACTGTTCTTTTCGTGTTCATTTAAAGATTCAATATCTTCGTGAAGCCGCTTTGCGGCCTGTGCTTTAGCTTTTCTTCCCCCGATTCCTGATGTTATATCAGCTAAAAATGCATTCATACTGTGTTGACTGTCATTAGCTTTCGTAGTTGATAAATTTTCGGTGTCTCCTGTAAGCCGTGAAGGCTCCTTTTCCAAAGTCTTGTTGTGCTTTACAGGCTCATTTTCATTTTGCTTATCACTGGAGTGAGTGCCGCCTTTATCACTGCAAGAATTATTCTCATCTGACTTTGGTTCGATTTCCGAATCTTTAACATTATTCTCCGTATTGATAGGATTAATTGTCTTTCTGTTCTCATCTGCCGCTGAGGTGTTACTCATTTGCTTGTTCTTGTTATCCTCTTCTAACTCACCTGTAGGTGCAGTGTCAAAAATATCCTCAGTTAGTAGCGTATCGCACTGTGCTTTCCCTTTGTTGTTAACTATTTCATGTTCATCTGGTTGCTGTATCAAGCACGATGTTGTTATTTTTGTTGTATTGGATCCTGACTCATCATTTGATGCTGCCATTTTTAAGTCATTTGAAGCTAGTAGCTCATTGTTGCAGCTGCTAGTGTGTTGTAATGGCGCTGCTGGCAGATCTGGAATTATATTATTATTTTTGGACATCGAATTTTTCGATGGTGATTTTGTTTTTTCTTTGGAATGTTCAGTTATATCCGGTGAGGTGGTGTTTGACTTATTTTCCGTCATATTAACTTCATTTTGTTCAATAAACATAAATGGATTAACCTGGCTGTCTTCAATATCTGTTTCCTCCTCAGATTCCTCTGCTAAGTCTGGACTAGCTAGTAATTGGCCTAATGTATTTGCATAAGTGTTATCTGATCTAGTAAGATCTTCATACTGGCCAGATACTAGAGGAATTTTTCTTCCAATGTGGTAACATTCTTCTAACCAACGATGACTGCAAATATTTATGTTTGTGCCATTTTGTTTCCACTTTTCAGCTACAGCATATTTTTTTCCAAACGGTATATTACAAATGAGATGGGTATTTTGTTTTGATAGTTCCATGGTGGCAGAGCCTCCCAGGAGTTCAATTAAACGCTGTAGATATAGTCTTTGGGCACCAAAATAATTTGTATAAGTAACAACAAGTTCCTTTTTCTTGAATAATTTCTTCTTGAAAGGTTTGAATAAAATATTTGTACGTGGGTTGAGAAATCTTTCTCTATGCCACATGTTCACAATCCAAAGAATATTACCTTCTTCTATTATTTTATCAGGACTTTCATCATCTTCGGTTTTAGCATTGGAAATAAGATAATAATTATTGCTTTGCCCTGCTTCTTCATCATCATCATTGAAATCTGAGATGATAATTCCACCAAGATTTTTTATCAGGGAAGTAAAAAACCTATATATCTTACCGTTGAGCTCGATATCTGTTGAAATCTTGAAAGATTTACCTGACAGTACTTTTTTTCTGTTATTATTATATAAGCTTTCAAATCCGTGAATATCATCCCAATTATCTCCCATTTTTTCTAATGTTGTTTGTTTATCTGCAGATGGATCGATGAGGTGATCCGTGATAGATACCATATAGCTCTCCAAAAAACATTGAGAAGGCCAGGTAGGCAAGACATATTTTATATCCATGGCTTCAGCACCTTCTGATCTTGAAAGTTTGTATCTTTCGATTGTCGAGATGGCTGGATCATTCGGATTTGTACTTATAATATGTGTAGTTGCTCTTGTGACATAATCAACTGTTGTACCTCCTAGAGAATGGATCATTTCTGAAAGTAAAAAGTACTCAGCATGGTTAAAGCAGTCCTTGGATACCAACATCTGAAAATTTTTGAATATCTGCTTTGGATTAGGACTGAAATTGGAAGTTCTCACGTGTCGATTTGATTCTACACACAATGACACCCACTCTGTAGTAACAACCGGTATCATTAGCTCGTATTCGAATAGAGGATATAACTGGAAGTTCGATGAGTCAGACACCACAATATGTATTTCTTTTTTGTTAAACTCTTGTTTAAGGAACCATTTCTTTAAATTCGTAGATCTCGGTACTTGGTATTTCATCTTATATGTGTGGTACTCTTCACAGCTCGAGGCACCATTCTTCTTAATTAGTTCGATAATACTGTCAATTCTTTCAGTCTCGTTCGGGTTGTTGATCACAACTAAGAAATTTAGATTATCAAAAATTGTGCTTTGTACAGCACCTGAGGTATTTATTGTCATTATATTGATTTGCTATGGACCGGTGACTTTCCTTCTTTAATAATATGTCTCCAAAAACTCCAAGAACACATAAGATGGCTATTGATCGCTCTTTTGAGTAATAAATTATCCTCCAGTGTCAATGTTCACAGGAAACCCTATTTGGGATTCTAACCATATGTTAGGTGTTAGGTACCTCATCGCAGCACTGGCTGTGTTTGTTGACATTTTCTGCTTTCCGCGCGCGTCAGCCACATGAATGAACGCGTAAAAATGCTGAAGACTAAAAACCCAGGCCTAGCTGCTTTTAGTCAACTGAAAATCAGAGAACAAAAAGAAAGAAAAACATCATCAACATGTTAAATTGGGTTGAATCAATACTGTACTGCGATAAATTTTCGCAATTCTCCTCCGATTGCTACAGCCCCCGTTACCAACATCCGATTGCTCTAATCTTAGTCTCGAGCTCCACATTAGGAGTTGACTCTTTCCAGGAACAAATTTAAAAACAATCATATCTTTTCATAATATATTACAACAGCCAATAAACTGGACGGTGAACGACACTACTTCAGTGGCTATGTATTCGTATGTATATTTGAGCAGTATTGACAGACGCGGCTAAACAATTTCTTGTGATAAGCAACTTTCTCAATCCATGGTGATGACAGAGCGCGTGTTGAAGACTTGTGTTTGTAAGTTCGAACATTTGTATTTTGGTATTGCGTTTGATACTCTTAACTGTATCGTCACTAATTCTTGTCATCCATATGGTTAGCATGTATTACATATAATCAGGAATCCGATTATTATATATTGGAATATAAACCAAGTCTGGTTTCACAGCATATCTAACATCAACTGTCTCAAACTGGTGTGAATTTGTATAATATGGTTTTGATTGGCTCAATAAATGCCATTTATAGTCTGGCTTGTAAATCGCGTACATTGTGATTCATTTGTTTCAAAGCGAACTTGGCGGTAAAAAGAACAAATATTGAGAACATGATATATTTACTCCATATTCCCCGTCAGATACTCAGTTTAAAGGACGCTATTGTAAGAAATGGACATTACTACAGTGCAGACCATTGGTGGTGAAGTGAAAATAGTGGTGGTTGAGTGCCAAAATATTGGATTCCCAAGAGGTTTACCAGAGAAGGAATTACGGGAGCTGGTTTATAAAGAGTTAGATCACCTAATCAGAAAACTAAAAGAGGACAAAAATGTATGTCTTGATGGTGTAATTCTTATGGTGTGTTTAGATGAACTTGACTTGAGTGTCCAATCTTGGGGCGTTGTGTCTTATGAATACATGCAAACCAAAAAAGATAATAAACTCTTGGATTTGTTGATCCTTCCAAAGGACAAAAAAACTGACTCAAAAAGGATCCTTACTTATTTCAAAAACAACACTTTGTGTACTTCATTTCAAAAGGCAATAAAAAATATTGGTAGTTATGATTATGATCAAGAATCTAAGGAGGCTATAATGAAAGGAATTTTAGCTAGAGTATTCGAGGAAAATAATTTGAGTGAGGATGAGATACAGCTATGCTTAGAAAATTGTTGCAATTTAGAAGAAGTACTAAATGTTCTAGCATCTGATACCACACAATAGTTTCATAAATGCAAAGAGTTATATTTAATTATCGCTGTTTCGAGAAAGTTTGAACTTGGCATGTATATCCATTTGCAAATAAACTAAAAAGAAGCTATAAAAAAATAATCTAAAAAGTTTCCAAACAAATTTCAGAATTAAAATAGTAGTAATGACGTAATGATAGTAGCAAAAGAAATGTACAGTTCCTGAAAATTATAGCATCGATTGTGTTGCTTTGGGGGTGTGGGTATTAGCGCAAAACCATTCAATGTTTGCTAGGAACTGTTTGTCTAGTCACATATTTTCTTAACCCCGAACAATGAAAAATGGTACTATAGGCTATCGTCCGAGTCCTCCCCACTTGAGGGAGAGAAGTTCAGTTTCAATGGTTTGCTTTTTGATCCATATATCTTTGCCTTGTGGTCGCTCAATTTTTTTGAACATGGGGAAAGTAACCTATCAGTAGGTGAAGCAAATTTGTATTTCAGTGGTGGGGCACCTGTGACATCGCATGTTTTATTGATGTGGTGACCAGCACCATTCATTTTTTTTTCCTTTGAGATGCAAAATGACGATCTTCTAGGGTTATTATGTTTGATATCACCCGATTTGAATAGCGATTTGTGTAAACATCCTACGTTTTTTTGATTTGATTGCAAATCCAAATTTTCTATTCCGTTACAAGGAGATATTAATTCTTCTGATTTTTTCAGTACTTCAACATTTTCACCTGAGCTGTTCTTGTCCATCAATAAATGATTGACTATGTCACTATTTTTGGAGTTCTTGAATATGTTTGAGTTTGCCATTAATGATATGGAGGTGGCTTCTGCTGTATTCAATTTCTTTGTACAATTGTAATGCTTGTTCGTTATTTGTGAAGCTTTTGACAAATTGGCACAAAGAAAAGAAAAGGGTCTTGGTTTGAAATGCAGCCTTAACTTATTATCTTTCTTCTATTTGGTTTAGTATCTACAAAAGGCAGAAAGATTCTCAAAATACGATGTTTTGGTTTTAGTTTCGGTAAATGAGACCCTGATCTTATATATATTTGCAAGGCACACGAACTGAAAAGTGAGAGATACAAGGATCTGCATTGAGAGATAGTTTACAAAAGGAATAAGAAAAAAATAAAAAGGATAGAACAGATCGAACAATTCAATTTTAACTTGCTACACAATTAATTCACAGTCGGTGATAAGTAATTGCAAAGACCACGAAAACACTTTCTCGAAGAAAATCAATTAATTCTCCAATTCAGGTAATAAGTGGTTAGGCAATATTTGAAATTGGACAACCGAGAGAATGTAATCAATGTCTTACAATGCAGAGGGTCTAACAGGTTATTCCATTTGTAGTAATAATTGCTTTCTTTTCAATGAAAGAGCAGTGCTAATATGGATCATTTGTTTACACATTGCCCGATTAGGAATGTCGCTATCTGTAAAAAATTGAGTCAAAAGCCCTAAAGTGGTCCGACCATAGCTGTCCAGAAATACGATAGAATGAAGCACCAATATGCTGCCATAAATAATACCACACGTATTCAAATAGCACTTGCGTGTGGAGTTCTTAGCCTCGATGTAGCAGAGGTGTTTATTTTCTTTTCTAGCACGATCATGAGATTATGTTACAGATGGTAAGCGCAATAACCGTTCAACTCTTCAGATAGGTTATCTTGTTATGTTGTCGAATTTGATTCCACTAGGGAACTAGAAAGTACGGAAGCTCAGTATTGTTTCTTTTGGTGCGTAAAATAAAGATTCTTCGCTTGTAGAAGGGCGTTTGCTTGAGAAAATGCTCAAGGTATGATGAAAGCTCTCCATCCAGAACAAGTCTCCATAGAGCTGGATTTAACCTTGACCACAGGAGTTATATAGATCAACTTTTCTGAGGATTACGTTAAAATTTAATATCGGTGGCTGCTCTGAAATGACCTCACGTTGTATGTCTTCCACATCATAATATGCTGTCTTTGTGTGCCAAGATCACGTGTTTCAGTAGGTCGCTTTTTCTCGCTCTGTGGATGTCTGCCCTCACCGTTCTTTTTTTTATTTTTTAAGTTTTCATGATAATGAGGATGCGGGAAGGGCAGCTCTCAGTGTGAAGATAAAAAATAACGATAATACTACACCCGTGTGCATTTTGAAGTGGAGGTATTTTCGACGTCTTATTCAATTTGTAGTGTGACAACAGGAAACATAAAACGAACACATAAGATCAGACATAAATAAAAGCCCAGTTGATTCATTTCCACCCTCCAGAGAATTCCAGAAGCGAAGAACGATAAATTTTTTGTTTGTTATTTTATTGGCAACCGATGAGCTGGTTCTCATTATATCTACTTTTATTGTTGGGAGTTATCAGATATGCGTGTGCTGACAATTCTGTAATGGGTTCCATTCAACCTCTCAGTAACACTACCATTCAGGGAATCGCTAATCTTTCTGAATATGTGGATCTGGGTACTTCATGGGAACCAAATTCAGATATCCACAATATTGCCATAAGATCCCAGAGGGATACAATGAACTTTGTCACCATAGACCAGTTAACCCATGCAGGTGTAGTACTCCGAGAAGTATTGTTTCATCCCGATTTTATCGAAAGCAGCAAGTCTCTCGCTCCAGAATATGCATTTATTCCTCAGTTTGAGTACCTTCTAGATATGCTCTTGTGGGGGATTCGGACCTATGTTATTGATATTGAAGTAAGTGAGAACTATACTTGGGTTCTGAAGGACACGAAGTACTCGTTTGCAGATATTATGACGTTATTTAATGATTACATTGCGGCCACAGACACAAACTTAAATGCGAATCTGGTGACGATCCTTTTAAAAGTTGATCCTGTCAGGAAAGTCATAAGCAAATCAAATAAAACAAATGGTACTGCAAGTACAAATACCACACTTACAACCACACGGATAAACTTCGATGGTAACACTTTCATAAAATATCCATCTCTCAATATATCTGCAGCTTTGGACTCTAATATATCCCGGAGCTTTAAATACAGTCCTTCAGATTTGGCAGAGGATAGAGTTAGGAGTTTAGCACAACTAATATCGAACTCGGTTAATATAACAAATTGGTGGCCGACCTTAACTAATTTTCTGTACACTAAGAAAAAGAGAATGCTAGTGGTGGAACTAACAGATATCCTTGACAATACTACAACACCGTATATTTTTGATAGGTCGATATTACATTATGATGTAGGGAATGGTACTTTATCATGTCCGAATACAATCGATAGTTATGCACAGACAGCTTCCGTTGGTTTTCGTTATTTGGAATCTGAATTTACTGATACGGACATAGTTTCACAAGTTAGCTGTGGTTATTCACCTATAATAGCGAATAAATTTACTACAGCGAACATTTCACAGCTTCAGAATTTAACAGAGCCGGCCATTATCTGGTCGTGGGGCCCAGGCGAACCACTTCTCACCAATTCAACCCGCAAGAAAAAGGTAACAGATCTAATTGCCGATAATTGTGCAGCTTTTGAGTATTCACTTTATAGTTCAAAGTCAGAATGGCTTGTGGAGAACTGCTATGATCACAAGCGTGCCTTATGTCGGGCTTTCGACAACTCTTTCAAATGGCTAGTAACAAACAATAAAGATGCATACTTTGAAATGGAAGGATATAGAGGCGAAACAAAGTGTCCAAATGGGTATTCATTTTCAAGGCCTGCTACACCACTAGAACAGAGTGCGATCTTAATGTATTTGAAGAATGATAACGTCCCGGATGGATCGCTATGGATTGATTTGAATTCAATTTCTACTGCCAACTGTTGGGTATCTGGCGGTTCATATGCTCAATGTCCCTATGAAAGAGTTGTTTCCACTAGAAATTTTGTTGCAATGATGGTTCCTATTAGTATTTGTGCCTTTGTATTACTCTGTCTGGCTGTTTACTTGAGTTTATTAAAGATGCCAATCAATGACAATAGGCATAAATGGGACAAAGTGGTTAGCAACTACGCAAAAACTGAAACAGAAGGAGTACCGTCATAAAATAGGCGTCCAATTAACGCCTGGATATTTAGATAGATTTTTATAGAATGAGGCTTGTCCTTAAGGAGCATGCTCTTGATGATAAACAAAACTAACAAATGCATATATTATGAAGAGAACTAAAGAATTATAGGTTTTGAATCCTTTTTACCGGTTTCGTATATCTGACAACTTTACGAATTAATCTTCTTCTCTTAAATTTAGTGTCCACCAAATATTCATCCTCATGGGGTAGGTGGATGCCTCTTTCGATGCCCCAAATATCAGGGTTTTTGTCAATCACCCAACTAGAGTTATCGTCAAATGCCCAGCCAGTGGGTGCTTTGATATCCTGAATAGAATCCACACCGGGTGGAGGATGTAATGCTTTTCTAAAAGTGTCTGAGGGGTCAAAAATAGAACTTGAGAATTTATAAAACTCCCAGTCACTAGGTAGTATCCCTCTTTGGTAAATCTCATAAACTTCCACTATCTTCACCTCTGGAGGTTCGTCTAAGATAATGTTGTGATTTGAGTATTTATGCGTTTCGGACTCGTTTTCCCCTTCAGTCCCAAGTTTTTCTTTTCGTTTTAATCGTTTCAAATATGGGAGGATTTTAGGATGGATTGCAAATAGTCCAACCCAGCCACTTACAGCAATTGCAAGACTCCAGTTCACAAAATGTGAAATAAATCCTAGAATGATAGTTGTGATCAGGAGCATGAAGAAAACTGAAGTTGATTTCAATTCGTCAATAAATGCGGCGGTTCCATTATTGAAACGTTCAATACTTTCCATCAGATGCACGGTTCCGTTCGTCATATTCTGAATATCTCTTAGGGTTACAACAACTTTGGCCCCGTGGTTCAGGTTATAACCGTTTACAGTCTCGGCTTGGTAATCGAGGAAGCTTACATCCTTCCCATCTCCTTCATTAGCACAGCTGTCATCGGCGTTCAGATTTCTTTTATCGTCGTCCACCCACGGTGTGGTGCTCTTCCCGCCGTGGAAAAGTTCTGTTATCAATGAGTTGCCCCAGGAACGTCTCTTCAAATATATAGACCGCCGTATAGGATGTCTTCTAATGTATCCAGTAACCATGACTCCTAATGTAAGGTACAGCAACGGGAGAAGAATCAGATTCATCAGGTTGAAGCATATCATAGTGAACACAGTAAGTGCGGTTAACGTCACGGTAGGAGTCTTCCACGTTACCACCCTGATAACAGAGTCCTGGAACTCGAACACGGCGTCCATCTTGCCCGACAGCTTCTTCATGTTCCCGGTGAGCACGGACGCGCTGAACGGCGGCCTTCCATGTTCCTCCAGCCCCTTCTTATCCTCTCCACCGTCTAAGCTGAAGTGTTCCCTCTCTGGCAGGTTGTCCAGCGGGATCAGCCGGGAGACCAGTTTATCCACAAATATGTCCAGGAAATACGACGAGGCCTCGTCGCCATGCTTCACTGTATTCGTGGCCTTCAAGTAGTCCTTCAGCTCCTCCAGCTCGCGCTCCTCCATCTCCTGCGAGTAGTTCGTGGGGTCCAGACCCCCCACCAGCCCCGCGTCGCCCGCAACGCTAGGCTTCAACTTCTCCAGCGAAGTCGCCACAAGCACGCCCATAAGCTGCTGCACCAGCTCCCGCTGGCTCAGACTGTCCTTCCCATCGCCTCCGAGGCCACCAGAAACCGCACCGCCCATCAGGCCCGCCTCCGCCTCCAGCAGCGTGTCCAGCACCTTGCCGTACTTCCGCTTCACGTACCCGCGCACTGCAGAGTCCGCCATCACCCCCAAAAGTCAAAAGTGTATCAAGCACGAGTCTGTTGTGTTTCTTGAGTAGTTTGGGCAAGGAATACGGTTTAGAGACGATAAAAACAATGACTTCCATTTAAATAGTGGGGCATGTGTAGAGGGCATCGCAAGATGCCCTTACACACATACACACGACCCCCCGGCGTTAATCACCAGTAACTCCGAAACGAACAAAAAAACAAAGGGACACAAAGACTTACCCGGTTACCGTATACAACTATTGATAACAACGTGATACATACGTGTACATGGATATTCGGTCACGCTTTGTATCACACCGAACGCACAGTTACCCTCCGTGGAAATATCGGATCAGACGTGCCCATCACGGGGCGTTTCGTAGAGTATGCGTGTGTACCAATTTCCCGATCGGGGCATATACGGGTGGATCGCTCCTGTTTCTTTCTTTTTTATTGATGGGGTGAGGACGGGGGAGCGACGCGTGTTTTTGGCAGGGCCCTCGAGGGAGGAAGAGGTGGTGCGGGGTTTCTGTGGGTATGTTTATCTTTTGTCCCGATTGCGGGTGCTGCGACACAGGATGGGAGGGCAGTGCGAGAGGAATGTGCGCTGGTCGTCGGGCGGGATGTGATCATCCTAGAGTGATGTCCACCACGGTCTGCTGGAGCTGAGGCAATTGGGAACTATTAATTGGGATGTCTTTCTGGAGATGGGGAGATCCCAGGTGGTGTCGTTGAAGTGATCAAAGGAGCGGTAGTATAGGGTAGGGTCTCGATGTTTATTAAGAGAGGCGAGAAGTGTGAGGGCAGCAAGCAGCAGTGCGAGCTGCCCACGGATCACAACAACGGGGAGCGTGTTGGTATAGCGGTAGCTGTGCCTGTGGGTGTGATTCTGCTGTTTCTTGCTGGGATACTGATTGTAGTGTACCGGAGGCACAAGCGAGAGGAGAAGGAGGACGTTGACCCTGATTTCGCGCCCGGGAACCAGGTGTACATGCCGAGCTCGCGGCACGGGGCGCTGAACAGGCAGCGGGAGCTGCTCGAGCAAGATCCGTTTGAGCTGCTGCCTACGGGTGATATGGGCGTGGACGGCAGCGGGGATGGTGCTGGTGGCGTCGGTGTGGGCGTGGCCGGGAAGGCCGTTCCGCTGCGTGAGTTCGCGAAGCGCGTTCAGAGCGATGCCTACGGGGGCTATGAGCTGGCGTCGGCGACTGGCGGTCGGGGATCCCGTGTGGGGTCGCAGCCCGTGTCACAGGTCGGGTCGCAGGTCTCCTTGACGCAGTTGTACGGCAAGAGGCCGCCTGTGAGACCTCCGTTCCCTCAGCAGTACTCCGCGAGCTCGTTGAGACACAACGCGACCTCGAGCATGGAGGGCGCTACGACAGCGACCACGTCGGGTCCCGAGGACGAGGAGAAGCTCAAGAGACAGACGTCTTTCGAGTTCGAACGCGATACGTCCGACGACAGATCAGAGTATGTGCCAGAACTGACGCCTGACGAGGAAGAGAACATTAAGAGAATGAAAAGCATATACCAGGTGTACCTGGACAGGAGCAAGACGATAAATGCAGGGCAGGCTCAGGCACCAGTGCCGGAGATGCCAGCTCAGACGCATTACGCCAATGGTAGCTCCCACATAACTGATGAGCCCGAACTCGAAAGATACGACCCTAGTAATGACAATTCCTTTGAAACAGACCATCCACAGGACAGCTACAACGACGCAAATAATATCGAAAAGGAAGCTGTTTCACAGGTAGGAAGTCGTGTTGATAGCAGTGCGGGACAACGTGCAAGTCTTAATGTACAGGGCCACGAAAAATCACTATCAGTGAATGGTAATGTCACTGGATCAGACCAATTGCAGACTGATGACCAGAAAAGCAGGCGTATTGCGTCTTCTATCTATTCTGAACTGCCAGCACATTCTTCAAAACCATCCCAAAGCATTTCCGTGATAAATAATAATATTCCTCAGCAACCTGAAAATCAAGATCAATTGGCTAGAGAACAACACAGACAAGATCAAAGTGAGCAATATCCACAGCAACAATACCCACAGCAACAATACCCGCAGGCACCATATGTTCAACAACAGTATGCACAAGAACAATACCCCCAAGAACAATATTTGCAAGGCCAGATTCAGCCCGCTCAGTATCAACCCGCTCAGTACCAGCCCGCACAGTATCAACCCACTCAATATCAACAAGGGCAGTATCAACAAGGGCAGTATCAACAGGGGCAGTATCTACAAGGACAATATCAACAGGGGCAGTATCAGCAGGGGCAGTATCAACAAGGGCAATATAACATGCCATACCAGCAGCCACAATATTACAATGCAAGTAGGGAGTTTCACCATCCACAAAACTTGGAAACAATCGGTGAGTTACCGACACCAGCTTATCTCACCAATTCAGAATCTACGCATTCTTTGACATCGTTCAAGAAACCCTCGAAGCAACCACTGAATCAGGTACAAGCAGCCAGTTATAACGGCACCGCCCTAAATCCAATGGATCATCCTGAAATGTTCTATTCACCAAGCACTGACTCATATCTCAACAATGTTCAAGCTAGTAATGGAAGCGTCTATTCCAGTTCAAGACAAAAAACGGGTGCTTTGCTACCTTACCAGATGCGTCAAAGCATTGTGATGACAAATCCCTCGGACCTCTCTGTGAACAAAATACATAAACCAGCTGGATCATTCAGGAACATCGTTAACTCCAATTCTAGAAATAACAGTCTGACTACACAAAATAATCCATATCAACAGCAATATCAGAATCGAGTGAGCGGCATCTTAGATCATAGCGATGTAATGCAACCTCCCGGTGTTGGGAACATCCTTCCTCACACAGGAAGCAGTGATGATCTAAGAAAGCAATTGGGTTCTTCGAATAACTACAACTTTTCCTAGTCAATTTAAAAGTTCTTATTATGCTGACATATGATTTCTGCAAATCTTTATGCCGAACTAATTTTTAATATTCCACAGTCTCACACCTAAGCGCCTTGGTTACGATTTGCAAAAGTAGTAATCGAGGTAGACTTTTTCATGCTTTTCTTGTTGTTATTTTTTTTTTTATTCCGAGTTTAAAGCAGATGTTACACACAGATATTGTTATTCGTAATATCTTATATTTATTGTTTGAACAGTTACTATTTCTCCAGTCGAAATATATGTACGTTTTCATATAAGTGTGGACATGTTAATGAATGTATGTTATGATACAACATAAAAATTACCATGGCTCAGTCAAAAGCAACTGGACAACCATCTCAAATTTGGATAACGCTCTGTAAAACTAGTATACATTCTAATGTAATTTCTGATGCTAATTATTTATCTGCAACTACTGGAGTATAGAATTCTGAATCTTTGAAAATTTCATGAGAGATCAAAATCATCTATTTGGTTTCTGTATTTCAAGACATTCTTCTTAATCTTGGAGTTGTCTGTCCACGTCACATAGTCTTCCATGTTTCTCGTCACCAGATAGGCTGGGTCTGTGATGAGATTAGGCCCCACACGCACATGACCCTGTTCTATGAATTTCACACCGTCTTTGATGGTCTCGGACATTCTCAGCCTGTGCATAACCACGGGGAGTCTTCTTCTGCAGAGCGCACTGACTGTTACCTTGTTCTCCAAATCAGATATCTTCGATTTCGTGGCCAGTATCCCCATGTTATACAGCTTCTCCAGCAGCATCTTCTCGTGTTTTATACGGAACGGGTCCGTTGGAGGGAGGAGGGACAAGCGATGCGCAATTTTGCGTATATCACCGCAAATTCTGTTGTACTTATGGTAGTCCTCACGGTTCTGGATGTGGTACGTACGCATAACCTGCGTGTCCCTGTGTCCTTGGTCCTGCTTCCAGTTCAGGAAGTCCACTTTCTTCAGCAGTTTCTGCTCATGATGCTTCAGTTTCCTTACCATATTCCCAACGCTTTTTTCTATTGAATGACGAATTCGTCCTAATTTCTGAATGCACTGCAGATAATCTAGAATCAAAACTGCCTCACCCGCTCAACAGATGAAAGAGAGCTGTATATTGTGCTTACTATCAATATAAGAGTCCCAACCAGTCATAATCTGTCAATAATCGATAGGCGATGAGGGTCTAGCTCATCGCATCGCCAGCATTGAATCCCAAATGCCAAAAACCCAAAAAATTTCATATTCCGGGTAACTCTGTTGAAATGTCATTTTGTACATGTTAGTCAGGTGTATTTTCGTGTCCTGGTATCGTTACCCGGATACCATATTTACCCGGACTATGTAGTTACCCTGCTGTGTGCCAAGTTACCCCGCCTCTCAGGGAAAGCTGGCAGGAAGGCTTTTCTCACTATAGCACACAGCAAGGTGCTTCTTATATATATTTGGGTCAGTGTCCTGTATGAATAAGCAATTTTAGCCCATTGGCTCAACGAAACCGTCTGCTGACTTCAATTATACGAGTTCTCCGGGTTGGGAATCCGTGGATTTACAAGTGCACATATGATAGGAAGACGGTTTCTCTCGTCTGGCCGCGTTTTGCGGTCTCACGTGGGCTCTTTGCCCATCTATGTCGGTTCCGAGGTGAAGGTGAGTGTAGCGCCCATGAGGACGCCGAAGACCATCAGGAAAGGTAGGTCGATGTTCTCGATTGCACAGCTTGTGTCGGTGGAAGGTCCCAAGGGTACGCTGACGCTAGAAGTTCCGGACTTCGTGTCGTTTAAGCAGGACGAGAGCTCGGGGAAGCTCAGCGTGAGTGTTGTCAACGAAGAGAACAAGATACAGAAGTCTATGTGGGGGACGGTGCGGTCCCTGGTGAACAATCACATTATTGGAGTCACAGAGGGGCACATGGCGATCCTGAAGTTTGTTGGTACGGGTTACGGTGCCCGTTTGGAGAACGATGGGAAATTTGTGAACATAAAAGTGGGGGCCTCGATCAAACAAGGTTTGGATGTCCCCGAAGGCATCACTGTGAAGTCGCCTTCGCTGACATCATTGATTATTGAGGGTAGTGATAAACAGCAGGTACTCCTCTTTGCTGCAAAGCTAAGGGACTTCCACCCGCCCGAGCCGTATAAAGGTAAAGGTATTTACGTTAATGGGGAGACCATCAAATTGAAGGCTAAGAAAGTGAAATGATTATTTTATTTTTGTAAATACTACGTTCTAGGGTCGTTCCAGGTAGGCCACAGGAGATTATTTTTTTCGGCATTAACCTTGTAAATATACGAAGATGTGAGGACTCCATATCAATTCATCCTTTTCTCTTCAATTGACTATTCGAAATTCATATATTAGCCATTTCTACTCTATTGCACATGTAAATTATAATTTATTTCAGGTTTTTTGCAATGTTAGAATGCTGTATAGTATATAAGTACTAAAATGCTGGACATAATTAGAAATCTAAGAAAACAAATCTTATTAGGGGGGGGAGCAACTAAAACTCTAATCCAAAATCAGGCTAACCTAACAATACTTCTGAGTGACCCCAGCCGTTTGTTTCATCTTTACGTTGCTTTTGGAGTTTCATATGCTCACTGTATTCGATTGATTTTTCTTCATCGAACAAGTATGCATTGGAATCACCGCCGACCTCTTTGGCCTGTACAACGAAATCTCTTAGTTTGTGTTTGAACTTTTCTCTATTGTCAAGGTTGGAGATCAGTGTCAGAGCAAATGTATCCAGAATGTCTGATTGGATATTAGGGTACATAACAGACAACTCAAATACAATAAACTCGTGTAATATTGAGATATTTGATCTGTTCCGGTCTCCGAGTAGTTCTGAAAGGAGTACAACGTTATTATTCGCCATGGTTAATAGCTTGAAAAGCAAGTTCACTTGCTCAACAAAAACAGTTTGGTACGAAGCGTCAGTAATTGTGCTGAAACATATTCTCAGAAGCCTGAAGTAAAAGACTTTTAAGAAATTGATTCTAAATTCTTCATTTTGAATTTCGTCGATCTTCATAAGCAAAGAATTCGTGGTCTCCCAAGCAATCTTCTTGGAAGCATCCACATCGTTTGAAGTGTTGTCTATAATGAAGGTAAATATTTGGTTAATTTGATAAGGATCCAAAGTTAATAATTCATCAAAATTTCTTCCAATAACGAGCTGTACAGTTCCAAACAGAGAGGCAAATTTGTGAGGGTTGTGGCTAGAGTCAAATGTTAATGCAACGTCCATCACGCATTGAATAAGGATTTTCAGCAGATTTCCAAGCTTTTTCCCGAACTGTTCTATCAGTAGTTTGATACATTCGGTCTCCTCAAAGTCTCTAATCTGATCAGGTATCTCATTGAATTCGTCAATCAGTAGTTGCCCAAAACCAATAGCTTGTTTGACTTCAAGGTCATTTTTTTCTACAACCGCTATAAGAAAGTAATCTTCAAACAAAGCTAAAGTATCGCCTCTTATCTTTACAATTGTACTATTTTTTTCTGAAGATTTCGCTGATTTACCATACTTATTCCATTGGTCGGTAATGTAATTTGTGGTAAATTTAATCAATGAGCAAAGATCGCCAAAGAGGTCATTGAAAACAGTGGAAAAGCAGTCTTTCGATTTCTTACAAACAGTTCTGTAAACCGTTAACAAGAATGTTAGGCTCGACTTAATTGCTGGTGTCACGATTAATAATGGATCCGCAGCTATGGTTTGTATCGTATCGCTCCACTGATTGTTACAATTGCTCAATAGGCTGTATAGCAAAGTAGATTTCATGTCTAATCTATCATCAAGGTATACTAAACCAGCAAGTCCGTCAACAATTTTCAAAGTTTGTTTCTCGTTGAGAGTTCTCATGATCTCGTTTTTCTGATCTAATAAAACGTCAATGTATCGATCAGTCTCACCATCTTGATTAGAGACAAAT
This sequence comes from Nakaseomyces uthaithaninus, assembly GCA_030564085.1. Taxonomy (NCBI): domain Eukaryota; kingdom Fungi; phylum Ascomycota; class Saccharomycetes; order Saccharomycetales; family Saccharomycetaceae; genus Nakaseomyces; species Nakaseomyces uthaithaninus. The sequence continues at coordinate 36,357 of JAJLUB010000006.1, forward strand.
GATGATGCACAGTCTGTTAGAATGATATTGAAAGAATGTGATGCCTGCTCCTTCAATTCGTATGAAGTTCCTTTCATAATCATCACTAGTCTCTGAGTTAATGCCTTTAGGGAAGTCCAGTGATCTCTCAAGAACCTAGTGTATTTCGTCATTATGTACATGATATTAGACTGAATGCTGTTCTTCTCTGAAATAGTTGAGGCCCGTTCATCCAAAACCATTAATATCTTTGTAACCTCGATAATAAATTTCTCCTCTTCCTGCCTCTGCAATTGACCAGCAATTGCACCTACTGCCCAGCAGACTGAGTTCATGTGCTTAACATCAGAGTTTGGAATATTGAGCCATTGCAGCATTTCATTTTGTAACATCGAAGTTGTTTTGACACTATCTAAGCTTGTGAGGTACGCAAGTGTTTCTTTTTGCAATTTATAGAGCTGAGATTGTTCAGTTTCGTCCTGTAAATTGTCTTCTGAAGCAAAATAGAAAACCAGATCATCTGGCTTCATCATATTCCAAGTTAGGTATTCTCTTAAACGTTCAAAAAATGCCTCGTTGTCTCTATCAATAGAATTCCTTCTAGGGGCAAGTGGTGATATTGGTTGTTGTTTAGGAATGAAAAAGCCAGAACCCATGTCCTGTTTTCTTGTCATGGCAGTTGCTGCTAGTTGGTGCCAGTACTCATAGGCTTCCTCTTGGATCTCGATGTTTGGTACTCCGGTAAGTTTCAAAATTATTTTGTGGCCAAGGTTTATACTACCTCCCATATTTGGTGTCGCCTCAAAGACAGGTCTTAGGTTACGCAGTACTGTAGTCAAGAAACGACAGAGAATAAGCAAGTAATTTCTATCATTTCCTAATAAACCATCGTACTTCAAATACCATTGACCTTCACAATTCACTAAATCTCCGGCTATTACTTCCAAAATATGATTGAAGCAATTAGTCAGCTTCAAGACAAAAGGAGTTGATAGCTGCTCCGTCCTAGAGGCATCGAAGTCAAATGTAAGAATCTGAAGAATGCAACGATATATGTAGTACCGTGTTTCCGGGATGTTGTTGAAAGCAAGTTTTATGACATCAATTGTATCTGAGGAACCCAAGAAATCCTTTGGAACCCATGTTATATAAAGCTGCAACGTTTCGAGTGCCTTGTTTGTCAAATCATCGGAGTGATGTGTCTTGATCAATTCCGTACAAAACTGACAAATCTTCTGGGACTCCTTTCCTAATGAGTACTTTAAATGCAAAAGCTTTGTATCCGTCAGAGTCTTTTTGTAAGGGTCGAATATCTCCTCGGCTTGCAGCTTCAATATGGTCAAATTGTTCAGGCACACCTCGACTGAGCTCTGCGAGCTGCCTATAATCTCGTCGATGAACCTCGGCCACCTGTCGGGCCAGTCCTTCTTCAGTATGTGCACCAGGACCAGGTTAGCCTTCCGCAGAAGAGTTTTCTCCTTGTGGAAGAGCTGAGCGTCCTGGCACAGCGATATGATCATCCCTACCACGAAATTCCTAACACCCACCCTCTGCTCATCCGGCAGCACGTTCCACTTGCTCCCAATCATGTCCTCCAGGATGGACAGACAAATGAACTTCCCGTACGTGTTGGTGCCATGCTGGAGAACCTTGTCCACGTAGAGCCAGGCATCCTGGTTGGCCTGGAACGCCGTCAGGATCCGCTGTGCCTCAGCCCTCTCAGACCCGGCACCCTCGTAGAACGTCCGCACCACAGCATCGTAGCGTCCTATATTTATACTCCCATCGGAGTCCAGCAAGCACTCCATCGCCAATTTCCTACTCTCAAGACTTCACACTCTCCTCAGCCTATACAGTTTACAAATAACAGAAAGACGTGAGAAGCAATTGCAGCCAACTCTTTTTGAAATACAATTGCAGCTACCTCTTTCAAAATACAAAGGCAGCTAACTCTTTTAAAATACAATGGCAGCTAGCCTGAAGAAATGCTGTCTCACTTATCTGGCAGAGCCAACCCTAGCTTAGGGATAAATTAGCGATGCCGAGAGCCCGCGACCTGGGCATTTTTTATCTTGCAGCAAGGAAACATTGCTTTCTCTGCAATGTAATAAGCTACTTTGCAATACGATGGCCCCGTCTGTCCCTCTCCCCTATCCTTTTCCTTTTCTCTGCAGATGGCGTATGTCCCAATACCTGGATCCATTAGGCCCTCTTCCCCTATTAGTTGAAGGCATTGATAGGTTACAAGCAGGCCCGACGCTACGGTTACTGTTGACGGGATTTGCAGCTCACCCAGCTTTCCCAAAGCGATTGGGGCTGGCAGGTGCCAGGTGCTAGGACCAGGACGCGGGCTGTGGGGGGGGTGGCTGCAGCTGGGAGTTGATATAAGTGGGGGTGGGATACTACGCCAGCTCGAAACATATGCGCTATTCCTTTCCCAGAATGATTGTAGTATGGTATCGTTAGCACCGTACCGGTGATGGACATTGTAGTGTACATACTTGGAGACCAGCCAGTGCTGCTGTTGAGTGGGGACACCACACAACACGCGCAGTGGGAGAGCAAAAAGTACGGGCGAGGAGAGAAGCCTCACCTGGGGGGTGTCCGGGGTTGTGGCAAGATAAAAAAGAAAGCGACAACTGCAGGATTCGAACCTGCGCGGGCAGAGCCCAAAAGATTTCTAATCTTTCGCCTTAACCACTCGGCCAAGTTGCCATACTGTTCTTGTACTTTATGTTTTGCCAGGTATGGTCTAGTGTTTGCAAAATAAATGTGTCCAGAAAAGAGACGATCATGTCGCGTACCGGATACCTTCTCCGATTCAGTTCACTGCGCACAACTGAAAAACTGATGCAAATAGTATAAAAAGTGCCTGGTGTACGCTACTGCGCAGGCTTCCCGTGTGGATGTGTCAAGCTCTCATAATTATTACGTGGGGTATGGGCATCTGGATTTCTCCAAAAATAGCCAGTGCTGCCCTGGAGGTATTGTTCATGATCTGGGTGAGAAAGGTGGCAAATCATCTGCTCACGGCCTTGTTAGTGATTGATACTTAACTGGCAGACGAAATGCAGAGTTGATCTTGTCTTTAATTGCACTTGTATCTTGCCCTCATCGACCCGTTCTCGAACTCCGTAAGCAAATATTGTAGATGGATTACTCTCTTAGCCAGTCAGAATTTGAGCAAAAGTACCCGTGTCTAAGTAGCGAGTATGCCAGAGATGGTTATCAGCAGCTAAATGGCTTTGGCATCGAGGCTCAAAAATACCCGAACCACAAATATATCTTGGAGATAGAGGGCGATTACGATCTATGGTATAGATCTTTGTCGCGGTCTGTCTTATTTGTCAGCGGGTTTTGGATGGAGTTTCTGGAGGCCGGGGAGTTCAAGAAGCCTGGCAAATCGCGGGTCCACGAGGACAGGAACGTCGAAAGGATGCTCTACAGGATGGACGCCTCGTTGACCTCACTCTTCTTGCAGAGATGCAGCCCTAAAGTGAGGAGTAGCTGCGAATCTTTCTTGGATGCCAGAATCAAAAATAATGCAACATCTTTTGAACTGCTGGAGATGCTGGAAAAACGCTACGATTTAGAAAACTGGTACACAGATTTCAGATGGTACTACGAGTAGTGGGGTAATTCTTCTGAAATGAGTCCTAATCGAAGGTTGACGAAGGTAAAATACTGTATTAATAATGTGCAAAAACCTGTTCCCATAATGGAAAAGATTCTTGAGCAGGCTTCCCCTGAGCATGTAGAGCTGTATAAACAGCAGGTGGAAGAAAAGCAGAGAGTTGCTATTATGAATCTTTTAGTGGCATTGTCACCTGAGTATTCTGATCGCCTTGTCAAGAAATATCGACTCCAGAAGACTCTGGACTTCGAAGAAGTACAATCCTACATGGAGTTACTGGAAGATCGTGACGTGGTTGATTCCCGGTATTATTAGACTTTCCCTTTCTACTAGAGAGAAATACCAGTGGAACTAACTGCGCGGTTGACATTTATAACAAAAAAGACAGGTTGGATAATGTATGTTTTCACTTCAGTGACATTGGTTACGTGAGTTGGGGACTTCAGGAACACGGGAGGGGTTGTGAGTTGAGCAGCTAATTGAAAAACTTTTGTACTCTCTAAATGCGAAAAACTCATGAGTGTGGCACTTTAACTATTTAGTGTCACACCGGAGACTACACGCAACATATTTAGGTAATACATTTACAGTAGCATTCAGGCTGCTCAGCCTACCCTTTCAAGATTTCTATCTGACACATTTTCCATTCCTTTTTGCGGCTGGAGTCAGCTTAATACTGCAACTGTGAATAGCTTTCAGTTGGAACAAATGAATTCCACGTAAAAACACATGGAAACAATTCATGTCATGCAAGTAAATATGTACCTACCGACGAAATACTTTTGCTATCATTTTATCCATCAAAGTAAATAAAAGACCAATTCAAGACCTATCAATGCTGTTAGGAGTGTAGTTGCTATATGATTTCACATAAAGGGCAAACACTTTTTATACGCTCTACTCAGTTGAAAACAAGGATTCTTTACTAAACATTTAGTCATTACTACGAACGAAGTATTGAAAAGAAGAGAATCCCTCCAAACATTAATACCAGAGGTGGACAAAATATATATTGGATCAGAATCCGTATAATTAGCCCATATCCTTTTTGGCATTTTGAATATATCTCATCTGCAGTATGGTTTCAGTTGGTTACAACAGTTGAGAAGTACCATAGATCATGTACTCACAACGCAACACAATAATCAGTAATTAACAAGCGCAAGTGGTTTAGTGGTAAAATCCAACGTTGCCATCGTTGGGCCCCCGGTTCGATTCCGGGCTTGCGCATTTTCTTTTTTGATCTTTTTGCACCCGTTTATACCTTGATACGGAATATGTTATCTCCCTTCCGGGTTTTCTCCATCCCAACTACACAGTAAACACAGCACTGTAAACACCTGGAGGCGTTACCAATGAAGTCGGGGTATCTTCTTTTAAATTTTTTTCATGTTTTGGTTGTGCATGTGTGGCCCAATACAATAAATAGTACACATCCCCTCCATTTCCTTTTCATAGTATCTACCTTTTATCTAGTGTACAAGACAGTAGGCTTTTGGTTCTACATAGTCATGTCTTATACACCAGTGGTTCAGCAACGTTTCCTCTCTTCGAGTGTCTTGCCACTGTCTGAACTTACAACTACATATTTAAATGCTAACTCCAAAGTGTAGTCGCGCTCAAAAGCAGCAGTGTAGGAAGGTAATCTGGGCCTAGCAAGGACGAACTCTCTTTTGGTGTTGTCCCAAAGCGGTTCAGCTACCCATCGGAGCCTTCTTGGGCTCCATATCAACGTCACACAGATCACGTTTTTTATAGATCACAAGAATTCCTCGATGAGCTAGATGAGAAGGGGGTGTCTGGCTTAGACAGGTCCGTAGTGGCAAAACCGGAAAGTGGAAAAGCCCGTTACACACCTTGAAATTGAGACTTTCACCATTTTGCGATGCCCTTTTTATATAGGGTGTGAAAATAAATGCTGGTTGAAGTAATCTGCGTTTCTGAAACTGCGCATGTGCTTATATCGTGACGCGGAAAGTATGCCACCAGGGCTAGCCCAATACCGCTACTCCCTGTCGTATATACTTGGAAATCAAATTGTCATTTCGATAAATTAGAAGTGCATTAGGCTGCTGAGACTGAAAAAATAGTAGTCTTTGCCACGAGAATGCACAACAACAATGTCACCGTGGCAGGGAGCAGTCCGGAGAAGATTGCACAGTCGCAGATTGCAGCCAAGTATGCCCGCCTGTGCTTCACCTCGGCCGTGATCATTCTATGTGTGCTGATCCCCCTCTACAACCGGGTGCAACTGTCGCAGCGGTATTTCCGAGTGATGCACTACTTCAGGCATCACTTTGTGTTCAAACATATGTGGATACATAGGCTGAGGATTTACCACAACACAGCATTACAGCAGTTCCTGTTCTGGAGCGTATTCGTCTCCGTGTTCACACTCCATGGCTCGCAGGGAAACTTCTACATAATCACCAAGAAGCTGGGAAGGCTCTCCGTTGCATTGATGCCCCCTCTCCTATTTCTCACACTGCGGCCATCGCCGCTGCCGAACACTCTGTACTTGGCGCTGCTGCCATTCCACAAGTGGATCGCCAGGATAGTGGTCCTGGCGTCATTTTTGCATTCCATATTCTATGCATACGTCATGTACGCAAACCATGTGCTGATAGAGAAGATGAGGAAGCCCGCCAACCTCTACGGCCTGTTCGCGATGTGTCTCTTCCTCGTCATCGTGTTTTCCTCCATAAGCATGGTCAGACGCAGAACTTACAAAGTCTTCTACTACATACACTACATCAGCACCTGGCTGGTCGTGGTGCTCATCCACTTCCACGCCAGACCGGGCGTCCCATACTACACAGCCATGAACGTCAGCATTCTGCTGGCACAGATCATATACCGTCTACACGTGACTAGAACTTCTCGTGCGACCATAGTGCGCATCTCGCCGAGCTTGACGCTGGTCGAGTTCCCCATCGAGGACATAGCGCACAGGCCCAAGTACCCCGCCGCGCACATCCGGATCAGCCCGCACCACGAGCGGAGCCTGCTGGCCAACGTCTTCCGCCGCTTCATGGTGCCGCTGCAGCACCCGTTCACGATCGCGAACCTGCCGCAGGACGACAAGGTCCAGCTCATCATCAAGAGCAGCAACTTCCCGCTCGTCAACAACGGCAAGTACTACGTCACGGGCGCGTTCGAGCCCGCGATCACCTTCCTCACGAAGCCTCGGAACCTCGCGGACTCCCTGTCGAAGTACCGCGAGAACCCGTCCCGCTTCAAGAGCCAGGCCCTGCTCAAGTCGCCGCTAAACTACATCGTCGACTCGCAGCGCGTCCTCATCGTCGTCGGCGGAACCGGGATATCCTTCGGACTCCCCTTGCTCCGCATCCTCAACTTCAACGGCTGCCTCGTGCGGCTCAAGTGGGTCATCCGCGACTTCCGCGACCTCAAGATCCTCAGCCACATCAAGAACAACTTCGAGGGCATGGAGGTCTACATCAGCGGCGACGCCAAGGAGGAGGACATCGTCATCGACTACCGCGACGACCCCGCAGAGGACACCCCGCTCCTCTCCCACCACCGCATGGACCACGACCTCTTCAAGGAGAACACCCCCACCCCGAGCTACATGACCGCCGCAATGCAGGTCTACGGCCTGCGCAACGTCGCCCGCAACAACACAGAGGACGAGATCGACTTCACCGAGTCCTTCGCCGCGCCCAAGAAGCCTAAGAACGCACCCCCACACGCACCCCCACACGCACCTATCGCCCGCACCGCGGCCCCGCTGGGCGTCTTCCGCGAGCCGTCGATCATCCGCGAGCCCTCGCAGCACGAGGAGCGCCGCATCGAGATCCCGAGCGGCGTCAAGGTCTACTTCGGCCGCCCGCGGCTCGGACAGTCCGACTACGACTGGTGCGTCCACGAGCGCGAGTGCGGCGTCAACGACATCGCGACGGACAAACGCCGCGTCTGGGTGATGGCCGCGGGTCCGCCAGCACTCATCGACTCCGCGTCGCGCTGGGCCACAGACAGCGGCCTGCGCTTCCACGGCGAGTCCTTCGCAGTATAACAAGTCCCCCCCACGTTCCATTTCACAATAGCTACCTACATAGTACCTGAATAAATCATTATCCCTGCGCCAGTTCAATGCGTACGCCCGTTGAAAAACTCCGCGCTACCCGAGCAACTGCCGGTAGTCCGCACACACGACCCGGGACCCTCTCTCTCTCTGGAGTCCGCCTCCCAGCACCCGTACACCTTGGGACGCTTGTAGGAGTGGACGCGCATTCACATGGGGGGGGCAGCCTGTTTTTCTCGGCCTCGGCAAGGCGCATCGGGTGAGAGCGCGCGTGGGCACAAGAGAACGCTGTTGCGCAGCATATTCTAGCGGGCCGCTTGCATACGCACAGAGATCTGCGCACGCAGTGGGAGAAGCACGTTGCACTGTGCGTGCTGGCATCCTGCCCCCCAGCTCGCCACGACATATTCTTAGCGCTACGTGGGCCATCGCAAGCCCTTATCCCGAGGCGTGCACAATGGAGATGGGGACCCAGCGTGGATAACGGGCGTTCGCAATGCGCGCGCAGAGACACACAGAGCGAGAAGAGAGTGGGCACAAGAAAAAAGAAAGAATGAAAAAAATGAATAAAATATTGAATTAAAATTCCTCTGCGGAATATTCTAGCGGTCGCTGCACCAAAGCCCTGTGTTGAGAAAGAGAAAACAGCATCAACGAGGTCTGCAACTGTTCGAAGGCCCCACCCCATTCTTCATGTTTTAGAGCAAAAGCGCAAAGGTCTAAAGTCGTCTAAACTTGGATCAAAAATTCAGTTAATCTGCCATTACCTGCTATTTCTGACCAGAATTGAAGGAAGGAAGGTAAAAAAAGAAAGTATATTGCTTTTTCCTAAAGGTGAATGGCAAAAGCAAGAAAGAAAAAAATTTTTCTTGAATGCGTTGACTTGATCCTGATCCAATTCCCTTCCCATGATTGAATTGGAACTGAAATGAAATTATCAAAAAAAGTGAAAAATGGAAAAAAAAATTTTTATATATAAAGGGCTGGGGGGATTGAGTTCTTTTAGTCATTGTTGGTTGTAGTTTTATTTGTAGAATGTAGAAATAAAAGAACCATCAACATTACATACTAATAATTACAATGTCTGAGATTACTTTGGGTAGATACTTGTTCGAACGTTTGAACCAAGTCGATGTCAAGACCATCTTCGGTCTTCCAGGTGACTTCAACTTGTCCCTTTTGGACAAGATCTACGAGGTCGAGGGTATGAGATGGGCTGGTAACGCCAACGAATTGAACGCTGCTTACGCTGCTGACGGTTACGCCAGAATCAAGGGTATGTCCTGTATGATCACCACCTTCGGTGTCGGTGAGTTGTCCGCTTTGAACGGTATTGCCGGTTCTTACGCTGAACACGTCGGTGTCCTACACGTCGTCGGTGTCCCATCCATCTCCTCCCAAGCCAAGCAATTGTTGTTGCACCACACCTTGGGTAACGGTGACTTCACCGTCTTCCACAGAATGTCCGCCAACATCTCTGAGACCACCGCTATGGTCACTGACATCTCCACCGCTCCAGCTGAGATCGACAGATGTATCAGAACCACCTACATCACCCAAAGACCAGTCTACTTGGGTCTACCAGCCAACTTGGTCGACCTAAAGGTCCCAGCCAAGCTTTTGGAGACCCCAATTGACTTGTCTTTGAAGCCAAACGACCCAGAAGCCGAGGCCGAGGTTGTCGACACCATCTTGGCTTTGATCAAGGATGCTAAGAACCCAGTTATCTTGGCTGACGCTTGTGCTTCCAGACACGACGTCAAGGCTGAAACCAAGAAGTTGATTGACGCCACCCAATTCCCATCCTTCGTCACCCCAATGGGTAAGGGTTCCATCGACGAACAACACCCAAGATTCGGTGGTGTCTACGTCGGTACCTTGTCCAGACCAGAAGTTAAGGAAGCCGTTGAGAGCGCTGACTTGATCTTGTCCGTCGGTGCTTTGTTGTCTGACTTCAACACCGGTTCTTTCTCTTACTCTTACAAGACCAAGAACATCGTCGAGTTCCACTCTGACTACATCAAGATCAGAAACGCCACCTTCCCAGGTGTCCAAATGAAGTTCGCTTTGCAAAAGTTGTTGAACTCCGTCCCAGCTGTCTGCAAGGACTACAAGCCAGTCCCAGTCCCAGCCCGTGTCCCAGAGAACAAGGCTTGCGACGCTGCTACCCCATTGAAGCAAGAATGGATGTGGAACCAAGTCTCCAAGTTCTTGCAAGAAGGTGACGTTGTCATCACTGAAACCGGTACCTCCGCTTTCGGTATCAACCAAACCCCATTCCCAAACAACGCTTACGGTATCTCCCAAGTTCTATGGGGTTCCATCGGTTTCACCACCGGTGCTTGTTTGGGTGCCGCTTTCGCCGCTGAGGAAGTTGACCCAAAGAAGAGAGTCATCTTGTTCATTGGTGACGGTTCCTTGCAATTGACCGTCCAAGAAATCTCCACCATGATCAGATGGGGTTTGAAGCCATACTTGTTCGTCTTGAACAACGATGGTTACACCATTGAGAGATTGATCCACGGTGAGAAGGCCGGTTACAACGACATTCAAAACTGGGACCACTTGGCTTTGTTGCCAACCTTCGGTGCTAAGGACTACGAAAACCACAGAGTCGCCACCACCGGTGAATGGGACAAGTTGACCCAAGACAAGGAATTCAACAAGAACTCCAAGATCAGAATGATCGAAGTTATGTTGCCAGTTATGGACGCCCCAACTTCCTTGATCGAACAAGCTAAGTTGACCGCTTCCATCAACGCCAAGCAAGAGTAAATCGATTAATAAGCTTCAATTCTAAGGGTTTATTTTTCTATTATTCAAAGGTTTCACTAATTTAAATATTTTATAAAGTTTTATACACATGAAATAATTGACGATTTATTATGCATTATTTTTTACAGCCTTTTTTTTTCCCGCAGACAATTCTAATTGTTAACACTTCAAGAGTGAGTAGCCTAGAGAAGAGCAAGTTTGCGACAGTCGTGTCTGCCTTACAAAGAAGCTCGGCTCTCACACATTACTGATCCGTTTTGCTAACTCGAATGGAAGTTAGAGTGATTATCACCACATGAAAGATTTACTTTGAGGACAAATGTAATGCATTAAATGGAGTAAAAATATATAAATCAATATATAAACGTTGTTCTGATATACTAAGCCCAAAGGTTAGTTACCTAGCTCTCGGTTCCTGGCCTTCATTGTCTCTATCCTCTCCTTCAGCTTTCTCGTTACTTCTGCGGCACGCTTCCAGGATTCCTCATCATCTTTACCTGACTGATGTTTAGAGAATAATGGTTGCTGATCACTAGAGTTTAATGTAGACGACCTTGAATTAATCCTCAAGGAGTTAACTCTCTTTGGTAATTCATCATCACTCGATTCAGTGAACTTCCGCGATTCAGGTATAGAAAACTCTGTTTGAAATGAAAATGATCGCCCAGACGTGGCAGGTGTTTCCAGTTTTTCTTGAAGCTCCTTTATCTTTCTTTCTAGGCATGATATCTTTTCAACCAACTTTTCATTTTCACTTTCTGTTCTTCTTCCAGTTTCATCTAATTGCTCTTTTTCCTTCTCATAAACTTCCATCCTTTCAGTCAATTCATTATTCTTCTGCACTAAGACCTGGTTGTTATTTTCCAGGAAATGGATCTTCTGCAGTAGTTCTGAACGTTCTTTCGTCCATCTTTCCTTCTCCAATTTGAAATTTGCATCACCGCTTGAAACCTTACCACCATTGATACTTTGCTCCTGCGCTTTATTTGATCTCTTATTCGGAGTTATGGCATTTCCGTTAGATTGAGAATTTTCAATAGGCATGGCTGAACTCGATCCGAAATTAGGCTTTGTGAGAGCCCTCGATGTTAACAAAACCCGAGATTTTGGTGAGCTTGAGGTGGGATGCTTTTTTAATGGCGATGTTGGAGGACGTTTTGTCGGCAGTAATGTAGATGATTTATTATTAACAATCCTGTCTTCTGAAGTTCCTGGTCTTGATTTAATGTTGATGATTTCTTCAATTTTCTTTCGTTTTTGAGCATCCAGCCTATCTAATGCCTCTACAAATGGTCTTTTTCCAATTAATGATACTAAAGTGGCAAAACATTCGAAACCAACATTTCTGATTGTTGGATTTGTATCATTCACAATCTTTAAAACAATTGGAATAATCTCATGTATGTTAGAGACTAAGTAGGAAGAGTTGATATCCAACCCTGGGGTATCAATCGCAAGTACAAAATTGAAAAGAGCAGTGCATTCCATTCTTATCTGTGGGATTTTGTGCTCCATGTAATGTAAAAGGGTGGTCAGAAGGTCTTCATTTTGTGGCAATAGTGGGTTGTTAAGTGCTAATATCGTCTTCAAAGTAATACGGATAGCCTCGATAACGCTTGGCTTCTTTTCTTTAGTCCTATCTAATAATGGACTGTAAACTAATAATATCAAATGCCTACTTAATTTCTTTTTCGGTAGTGCATTCAAGATCTTATCGACAGATTCAGTTGCCAAGGTTACACCTTGTACATTGACGTCCTTCGCAATAATCTGGCCAAATGCAGTAAACAATTCCGAATAGTTTTCATTCGAAGCACTCTCAATTTTTTTCAACTTATTCAGAACCTGATCGTAATACTCTTCCATCACCTCAACTCTATCCTTCCATTTTTGGGATGATATCCTGGTGTAAAAGTCTTCCGGAAGCCTATCGAGAATCGTTTCTCCCGGAACCAGTGCATCGAGGGCATTGCCACTTCCACCAGGAGCATTATTATTCGAGGGTTTACCACCGTTATTACTGTTTTCCATCATAATGGTGTCGCCGTCTTGGTCAACAGCGAAGTCCTCATTTCTCTTCTGTTCCACTTGTTGCCAGAGGAAGGGTCCTGGCTTTCTTGGCTGCTCCTTCTGCTTTTCGATAAGTTTCTCCATGTCTTTGACCTGGATTGGCTTCAGCGACGCGAGCAACAACTCATCTAGCAGAGCCCTGTTTTGGAACCCATCCACGTTAAAGAAGATTGTAACTATCAAATTCATTGTCTCGGACCTCACGTTTCTGTCTGCATGGCTCGACAATTTCCCTAGAGGATCCAGCAGCTGCTTCAGCAGTTCCGGGGACCCCAGCAGGTTACTTTCCAGGCCCTGCAGCAATTGGTTCAATATGTTAATAATTGCGGCAGTAGGCTTCGGCTGCCGTATCACACCGGGCAGTTTCTCTAGGATCAGCCCGATAACCGAGTCCAGTGAGCCCATCATGGAAGCCAGCTTCAACACGCAACCCGCAGCGTGCTGCTTGGTCTGGGCCCGGGCAGAGCTCAACGGCTTCACGGCCAGGATCGGCACCCACACCGCCGCCTGCCCGCTGGTATAATCGTGCCCTAGGTCCACACCCTTCGCCAACACATCTGCCATCCTCGTCTCCAAAAACGTGTCCAGCGCAACAACAGCACCTTCCAGCGCAACCACATTGGAATCCTGGATATACCGCGCAAACAGCTCCGCGTCCCGCCACAGCCGCTCACCAACCACACTCTCTCCACCCGCCAACTCCTTCTGCAGCTCCTGGTACCCGCGCAAACGCGCCTTCCACAGCTTGTGATCCAGCTTCTCCTCAAGCGTCAGCCTCTCTATATCAACTTCCTCCTCAGACATGCCGTCCCTGTCGCCTGTTAACTTCCTAGCAATGCTCCAGCACCTTGAACACACCACAAAACCAAATACCTGCCCCCCCCAGAAAGCCTGATTTAACCTTCCCTGAGCATGCCCTGGCCTGCCTTGTTTACATTATCAAGGTCCCCAGCGACGCAAAAACAGGCCAATTTCTGAAAAATTTCAGCACAGTTGCTCGACAACAGCCATTTTCGCCTGTCCATTGCACAGAAAACACCGCAGAGCCGAACACAATTTGCCAGGGCCCACCTCGAAAGTGGCCGAATCAGCAATATGGCAGCGATGGCCAAGTGCGATGAGGTTGGCCACGGTGCCTGGAGGGGAAGTAGCACGGACTAATGCGTTGGGAGGGGGGGTGTTCTTGAGGGCTCTGCACGATGAGGAGAGCAGATCGAGATAGGGAGGTGAGTAGCGGGTGCGGTGAGTACACGCGATATATTTGAGAGAGGATTTGTGCTGGAAAATGTCGTCTGATGGAGCTGCTGAGATGATCTGCTCGCTGTGCCGGCAGTTCTACCACCTGAACTGGTGCACTGGGACCGGGGGCGGGATTTCGATTCGGAACCGCTGCGACGGGGAAGGCCGGGACGTTGCGTACATCGCGCCTTCCGGGGTGCAGAAGGAGCTGATGCGGCCCGAGGACCTGTTCGTGCTGGACTTGCAGAGCGGCGGGTACGTTACGGTTCCGGAGGGCCGGAAACCGAGTGCGTGCACGCCGCTGTTTGTCTCCTGCTACAACAAGCGGGACAGCGGGGCCGTGATCCACACGCACTCGCAGAACGCCGTGATGTGCTCGCTGCTGTTCGACAAAGAGTTCAAAATCTCCAACATCGAGCAGATCAAGGCTATGCCAAACCACGGGTACCACGACACGCTGACCATACCTATCATCGAGAACATGCCGCACGAGGACGAGCTGATAGACCAGCTCGACCACGTCCTCGACACGTACGGCCAGGACACCGTCGCCGTGATCGTCAGGAGACATGGCATCTTCGTGTGGGGGCCCTCGATCGAGAAGTGCAAGATCTACAACGAGGCCATCGACTACCTCCTCGAGCTCGCGCTGAAAATGCACCAGTACAACATCCCATTGCCATGAAGAGGAGTTGTGCTTTCCCTAACAAGGAGAGCGATACCTATTGGAGACGCCTCCATGCCTGCCCTTCCCATATGTAAAAAACGGATTGCCTCAACATAGGCGGTTCCCATGTTTTAAATAGTCTTTTATCAATTTCTTTTCTATTCGTATTCCTGCAGCTAACGTATGTACCTCGTCGCAGCCTCGAATGATTCAGTTACAACTTCGAACTACTCTTAAGTCTTTTCCCTAGTATACACAAAGAGGTTCGGCACCCCACCCAACACCATTCAGGATCACTTCAGTCGTCTTTTCTTATGCTGTGATTGCCGCTGCTCCCACACCTTGGCCCAGAGCAGATGCTCGTTTTCCACTCTATTCTTAGTGTCCTTGCAGCGCTCGCCATCGGCTATATCCTCCCCGAGCAGTCCGCACAGCACCACCTCACTGCCTCGCAGCAAACGCACCTTCCCAGCCTCGACAACCACCAGATTAGTGTACTTGTCGTAGCCCTCCAGCACCGCCTGCACAACTTCTCCCTCAGTCGTCACCAGCACGACCTTCTTACTCAGATACTCCTTCAAAAGCGGCGACATCGCTATAATTTCGATACTACCAAACACTCTAGCCACACACTACACGTACACACGCAATAACCTGCTTCTGCCGGTCTAAACAAGCTATACAAGTCAATGTTCCCCCCACGGACAGCCCATCTCTTATAGCCATCGCATTAGCGCAGCTTCCTTTTGTCACGGCCAAAGGCGCCCTCGCAGCGGGAGCTTCGCATAAAACGATGGGCGGGTACGAGATGGGATATTGGAAACCAGCACCGAATATCTAGGGGGAACTGCCACACAAAACCAGTACCCACCGTTATTGATATCCTGCCGTGATGATAGATGACCTGGAGAGCACCGACGTGTCGTCGTCGATCGATTCCGCCGAGCTGATGGCTTCCTCGATGGGCGAGGCTGACAAGCAGATCATGGAGTGGGCTGGGAAGCTTGAGCTGGAGAGTGTGGAGCTCAGGGAGACATCCGAGGCACTGATTAGGTCCCTGCGGCAGAGTTCGAGCGAAGTCTCGCAGGTCACTGAGCTGTTGCGCGCCGAGCTGGTGCAGAACCAGGAGGGCAGATCCGGTATGTATAATCAGTTATGACATCCAGAAAAAGCTGGAAGCATTGCCTCTGTACTGGGGAACGCGGGCTGTGGGGCAATTATACTTCCCGTAAGCGTGAACCACCATTTTTTTTACAATTTACTAACATCACTATTTGTAGATATTGCAAACAAATTAGCAAAATTTGAGGAGTGTCTGGGCTCATATTCACAGCAGTTGAAAGGAATAACCAGCCACCAGCGCTTTGAAAGCATTCTAGAGGAAATCCGCGGGCTGAAGGTTCAAGTTGAACAGCTCGACAGTAAGGTAGGGACAAGACAGGAGGACTTACAGAGGTCAGTGGAGTATTTACACGAGATCACGTACAATATGTCGAGGGAAGTAGAGTCTATAGCGGCTTCTGTGACATTGCTGAGGCCTGACACGGAAATTGCCCACTCAACGTACGATATGTTAGAGAGACAAATATCGTCTGCCATTAGAAACCAGATGCAAGTCTGTCTACAAGAGCAAATGCAAATCTGTGTCGAAGAGCAGATATCTACCGCTTTAGAGCAGTCAGTAGCAGGTGTCGCTGCCAAATTACAACATGGCTTGCAAGAGGCTATTAAGAGAGAGTTTATGCAACAGACCAAAACATCTGCACTGACAAGAAAAAGTGATCTCCCTCACGAAATGGAAGGAACTACATGGACATCCTCACAAGACGTAGTCAACCACGTTGGACACAGGAGAGTTACAGAGAAGAGAGTGATTAAAAACCGAAACTTGGAAACCTCGAGAACAATAATCCCTTGGAATGAAATATCGTCCCCTCCACCCGTACATTATACATCTGAAATCTAGGAATAGACACACAGGAATGGAGAATACAAGAAATAATAGGAGTGGCGTGCTTTATTTCGTCAAAGTACGCAGTATTCTCGAGAATTGTAGACTGCCCCTCCCCACCGCACCATCATCCCCGCCAACTACCCATCTGCCATAGAATCTCCAATATATTGAGAAGAAAAGGAGAAACGCCCACACCGACGGATCCGTCGGATACCGGGCACTAACGAAGATAGTTAGACTTTCGTTGAGCCCTCGCCCTGGCTTATGCACTAGAAGTGCTGGAATGACGTTACTCCGAGACCCGGACAACCGAAAATTGATTAAACCCGAGAAAGCCATAGTCACTCCTTAGTGCGAAGTCCAAATTCAAAGAGCAAGAAAGAAAAAAAAGAGGAAATGGTACTCACAGAAGGTCATCAACAGCAACAAGCCGTTTTACAAGCTTGCGTAGATATAAGTACTGTGGTAGTGATTTAGAAAAGGACAGATTACACTCTGCCGAGCTCTTACATTTTGAAAAGCGAAGATGGCTCACCGTATAGCAACTGCGATGTCTATGAAGTACAATTTGGAAAAGATACTGGAACTTGTCCCAGTCACCTCAAACAGGTTTGTGACGAGGGCTCTACCCAGTGCACCTGTCGGAGCCAGAGGAACATTCGGGGGTACACTGGTTGCGCAGTCGCTTTTGGCATCCCTTCATACTGTGCCCATCAATTTCCACCCAACGTCCCTGCACTGCTACTTTATCAATGGTGGTGACCCCAGATCTATGATAACCTACGAGGTCAAGGATTTGCGAACCGGTAAAAACTTCATTCACAAGCAAGTGAGAGCCTACCAGCATGAGAGATTAGTGTTCGCTACTATGATTTTATTTTCCGTGAAGCGGTCGCAGGAACACGACTCCCTGCACCACCTGAAGAGATTGAAAGAGCTGCCTGAACCAGAACAATACACCGATGCCACAGAGCTGTTCAAGAAGGAGGTTATCGGTAAATTCGTGAAGTATCAGAACATGTCTCCAGAAAAGTTCAAAAACGTCAAGTTGATGGACAAGTATGTGGAATCCTTCGAAGAAGGGCCAATGGAGTACAGGTTCCCATCAGACTTCTTCCACGGAACAAAAGAGACCGACCACCTAGACTACTGTGTGCGCATCCGCACACCTGTAATATCAGAGGCCAATGGAGACCAGTCAGAGCAGCACGCTTCCAACCACCACTTCCATGGCCACGGCAAAATCCCAGACAAAATCACACCATCAAACGACCCGCGCTACAACTACGTCGCGTTTGCATATCTGTCAGACTCCTACATCTTGCTGACCATCCCATACTTCCACAACCTGCCTCTATACTGCCACCAGTTCAGCGTCTCCTTAGACCACGTCATACATTTCCACCAGCAACCAAAGGTCAACGAGTGGATATACCTGGACATCACGAACCCAAGGTCGAACTTCGACAAGCACCTCGTGCAAGGCGAATACTTCGACAGCACCGGCGAGATCATCGCCAGCGTCTCCCAGGAAGGTTTCGTGGTCTACGACTCCGAGGCATCTCTAAGAGCCAGGCTGTGAAGCGTGGCGAACGCCTCCCGTCACCCCACCCCACCCATTATATATTCGCAAATATTCACAACCTCTCAATATATTCAATCAAACACCAACATATATAACTGCCTCCATCGATCATACCTGATGTGCATGTGATCCATCGACTTCTTGTCACGTTCTCAGCACGATTTTGCATTTGGAACGGAATTGCAGAGCCCAAAGGGCAGTCTTTACGGCTTTGGGGGGGAAGGGGCCCTACATCACAAGTGTCTCTCGAGTGACAGGGTCCAGTGTTTGGATGAGCGAGTTAGAACTGGATTTACGGTGCTCGTATTGCGTGTAAAAGAGTCTAACATCTGAGGTACCAGACAGTAGACACAGAGTGGCAAGATGACGGGAGAAAACACGGGTTTGCCAGAGCCCTGGACTGTGAGGTACAGCAAGTCGAAGAAGAGGGAGTATTTCTTTGATCCTGAGACGAAGAAGTCGCAATGGGAGGAGCCGGAGGGCACCGACCATGAGCAGCTAGTGGCGCACCTCCACGCGCACCCACTGCGTGTGCGGTGTCTGCACGTTCTCATCAAGCACAAGGACTCGAGGAGGCCAGCGTCTCATCGCCAGGAGAAGATCACGATAACGAAGGAGGAGGCCATTGAGGAGCTGAAACAGCTCCAGAAGAAGCTGGAGGAGGATCAGGAACAGAAGAAGAAGCACAGTTTCGAGGCTGTGGCCAAGGAGCGGTCCGACTGTTCCTCCTTCAAGCGTGGTGGCGACCTTGGCTGGTTCGGTCACGGCGAAATGCAGCCCAGCTTTGAGAAGGCTGCGTTCGCATTGAAAGTTAACGAAGTCAGTGACATTGTGGAGTCAGACAGTGGGGTGCATTTAATCAAACGTGTGGGTTAGAACGGAGACAGAGCTCATTCTCCAGTTCGAGCTCCAAAAAAATGCCTGAGAGAGCTCTTTCTAAATAAGAAAATCTGAGAAGTACCCCGAGGTAAAAGACCAACGATATTTGCAAAATGAACCAAATATTCATCACCTTCTGCAGAATAACAAATGTAAAATTAAAGAAATAAATGAAAACATTAGTGGAGACTATGTATGAATATAAATCCAGCGCTAGCGTAAAACCCTCTGGATCTGTATATTCTTGGAAGGTTCCAAGGGTGCCAGCAGTGCGCACATAATGTAGTGTTATAAACTCCGCCAGCTTATCACCTGGGAGAGGAGGGAGGAGACAACCAGTGAGCGTAGATAGAATAACTATATTTAAAACTCAAATGCGATCAGGCATTGGTGTAGCTCAAGCACGACAACACTTGCAGGTTTTGGAGTTTGTGAAACTACAACAGCCTGCAAACAACTCAAAAACAGTTTCCAGAAACAGGAGAAGGGCATGAGAGATAATAACACAGTAGTCCTACAATATATATATATATATATGACCACGGTTCACCTAACATCACATGTAACGTATGAGTAATGTGACATACACGTAAATAACTATACAACACATGACAATACCGTATAAATGCACATTACCAATATTACCCGGACCACGTGCAGCTTGAGTGCCACGCGTGCAGGCGTTTTTTTTTTGATGGCTAACATTGCAGTTGTGAGTGGGCATTTCGATGCAGGTGACAATAAAGAGCTTGGGGACTGTGATTTGAGCACGGCAGCCGCCTGTGTGAACTGGTTTTTGGACTTCTGGAAGCCTTCTGACGGACGGTGGTGATTTGAACGAGGCTTTACTTGTTTGGGACGTTCAATTGACTGGAAAAGGAGGGGACCTGCGGGACTGGAAGCGGTAGTAAATAACCCTGATTTCGTATCAAAGATGGCCAAGATATCGAGGACCACGCAGCTCAAGAAACGTCTGTCGAACTCGTCTTTGTCGAAGTTATTCAAGGGGAAGAGGAGAAGGGAGGAGGACGAGAGCGATAGCAACAGTGTGAGTGGTAACGATGCACAGGACGGGAAGGACAAGGAAAACCGGGAGATCGCGCAGCCATCGGCTAAACGCCGCCGTGCAGTGACCAAGGAGCAATTGGAGTTTGATAAGCGGGAGGCGGAGCTGGATGCTGAGTTGCCGGAGGAGTTGCGCAAGTACCGGCCGAAGGGGTTCCGTTTCAATCTCCCTCCAAAGGACAGGCCGATCCGTGTGTACGCGGACGGTATCTTTGATCTGTTCCACCTGGGCCACATGAAACAGCTCGAGCAGTGTAAAAAAGCGTTCTCTAATGTAGAGCTAGTCTGCGGTGTTCCCAGCGATGAAGTGACGCATAGGCTGAAGGGTTTGACAGTTCTCTCGGATAAGCAGCGTTGCGAGACGCTGAAACATTGCAAGTGGGTAGACGAGGTTATTCCAAACGCTCCATGGTGTGTCACACCAGAGTTCTTGGCGACACACAAGATAGACTATGTGGCTCACGACGACATCCCCTATGTGAGTACCGACAGCGACGACATATACAAGCCAATCAAGGAGCTAGGAAAGTTCTTGACGACGCAGCGTACAGGCGGTATATCAACCAGTGATATCATCACGAAGATTATAAGAGACTACGACAAGTATCTGATGAGAAACTTTGCCCGCGGTGCCACCAGACAAGAGCTGAACGTTTCCTGGATGAAGAAAAACGAACTGGAGTTCAAGAAGCACATAAGCGATTTTAGATCATATTTCAAGAAGAACCAAGGAAACTTGAACAACGCATCCCGCGACCTGTACTTCGAAGTGCGGGAGATACTCTTGAGGAAGACCCTCGGTAAAAAACTATACTCAAAACTGCTCGGCGACAAGAACATCCCTAGGAGCCTTGCCCTGGGCTCCCTCTCTACAACATCCGACGAAGACGAACAGAGCGACGACCCTACAAACGCCTCCAGAGCTAAAAAACTACTGATCAGAGAACCATCCCCTGCTACTGAGTTCGCCAGCAAATACACGGGCAGCAAAGTCCAGAACAGCGACTCAGACTCAGAACCAGAATCGGAAGACTGAGCTAATACAGAAAGACTTCTCGACAATACCCGCTCTTTCGTAACGTTTTCTTATGTACATAAATATAAAACGGTACACACATAGTAATGTAACTTATACTTGCACTTGCACAGGCATCAACAAACAATGCGATCACAATTGCACAGGCATCAACAACTTATCAGCCGCAATGACCTCACGGCCTGTACCTGCTGCATCCTCGAAGCCTGTACCGGCAGGATTCTTGCTGTGTCTGACTCAGCGATGGTGAAAAAAAAAATTGTGAAAAATTCCATAGAAAAATGAAAAATCAATATTCATATATCAATGACTTATTCATAGAGGCTTACTCGATTTTACCCCTCTTGTGTGTCTTGGCAGCCCAATTCAGCGTTACCAATCGATTGACATAGATTCACCAACATGTCTTCCAAGCTTCTCTCCAGGAAGTTTTCCACTTCCCGACTAAATGCCGCTAAAAAATTGAATAAGTACTCCTACATCATTACTGAGCCAAAGGACCAGGGTGCATCGCAGGCCATGCTTTACGCCACTGGTTTCAACAAGGATGATTTCAGCAAAGCCCAGGTTGGTGTCGGTTCCTGCTGGTGGTCTGGTAACCCTTGTAACATGCATCTGCTTGACCTTAACAACAGATGTTCTCAGTCCATTGAGAAGTCCGGGTTGAAGGCCATGCAGTTCAACACTATCGGTGTCTCTGACGGTATCTCCATGGGTACCAAGGGTATGAGATACTCTTTACAGAGCAGAGAGATCATTGCTGACTCTTTCGAGACTATAATGATGGCTCAGCACTACGATGCGAACATTGCCATCCCATCATGTGACAAAAACATGCCGGGTGTTATGATGGCTATGGGTAGACACAACAGACCTTCGATCATGGTTTATGGTGGTACCATCATGCCAGGCCACCCAACTTGTGGGTCTGCAAAGATCCCAGAAAACATTGACGTTGTCTCGGCATTCCAGTCCTATGGCCAGTACATCTCCAAGCAGTTTACCGAGGAGGAAAGAAGCGATGTTGTACAGCACTCTTGTCCAGGTCCAGGTTCCTGTGGTGGTATGTACACAGCCAACACGATGGCTTCTGCTGCTGAAGTTCTAGGTATCACGATGCCAAACTCGTCTGCATTCCCAGCTGTGTCCGCCGAAAAGATTGCTGAATGTGATAACATCGGTGAATCCATCAAGAAGACCATGGAGTTGGGTATCACTCCTCGCCAAATATTTACTAAGGAAGCCTTCGAGAACGCCATCACTTACGTAATCGCTACTGGTGGCTCTACCAACGCTGTTCTTCATCTTGTTGCCATCGCACACTCTGCTGGTGTCAAGATTACCCCAGATGATTTCCAGAGAATCAGTGACAAGACACCATTACTGGGTGACTTCAAGCCATCTGGTAAATACGTCATGGCTGACTTGATCAAGGTCGGTGGTACCCAGAGCGTCATCAAGTTCCTATACGACAACGGCTTCCTTCACGGCGATGCCTTGACTGTTTCTGGTGAAACATTGGCCGAGCGTGCCAAGAAGGCCCCAGGCTTGCCAGAAGGCCAAGACATCATCAGACCTATTTCTGAGCCAATCAAGTCCAGTGGCCACTTACAAATTCTATACGGTTCTCTGGCCCCAGGTGGTTCCGTTGGTAAGATCACGGGTAAAGAAGGTACTTACTTCAAGGGTACCGCCCGTGTCTTTGAAGAAGAAGATGCCTTTATCACCGCTCTTGAGAACGGAGAGATCAAGAAGGGCGAGAAGACTGTTGTTGTTATCAGATATGAGGGTCCAAAGGGTGGCCCAGGTATGCCAGAAATGTTGAAGCCTTCATCCGCTCTAATGGGTTACGGCCTGGGTAAGGATGTTGCGCTGTTGACCGATGGTAGATTCTCTGGTGGTTCCCACGGGTTCCTAATCGGCCACATTGTTCCAGAAGCCGCAGAGGGTGGCCCAATCGGCTTAGTCAAGAACGGCGATGAAATCGTCATCGACGCCGACAACAACAAGATTGACTTGCTTGTCTCTGAGTCCGAACTTGCAGCACGTAAGGCCGCTTGGAGCGCACCAGCTCCTCGCTACACTAGGGGTACCATGTCCAAGTACGCAAAGCTAGTCTCAAACGCATCCCTAGGGTGTGTCACAGACGCCTAAAGGAGCAGAAAACGACTGATCCCCGTCTAGCCCCCTTTTTCACTTCACATCAGCCGATGTGCTACAGAGAAGGCAAAACTTAAGAAACAGGCTTTCCAAGTTTTGTTCTACTACAAATGTGCAGCTGTACTTCTCTCTCGCACAGCCGGCCTTTTTTTTTTCTTCATTGAATATCTCAATTACATTCAACTATTTATTAGAGTGTGAATACGGAAATCACACGTAATCTGGCCTCGCATCCCGTCAAGCTCAGCTTTCCACGGTGCAAGCCATTATTTAAAATAGACTTCAGCTTACATAACTTAGTCCATAGGAAAAGGACCTATAATAGTATTTGCCTAAACGCCGCAGAGTTTTCACTGCCAGCCCCAGTCAAACCCGCACAGAGAGATTGAAAAGCAGAGAACACGAGACTCACTGCTCAGAACACAGGACTCGCTGCAGAGAACACCGCAGGCATAAAAAAAGAAAAAGTGCCACAACTGAAAACTGTGTCCACGTATTTATTCTGCACCTGCCTAGAGAAGGGTGTGCAGTAGTGAGAGACGAGGGAGGGGGGGGGGACAGAACCTGTTGATCGCCTTCCATGCATCAGCCTGAGAGAGATACACTGTGAAAATCCTGCAGAGCGATTGTTCTCCTTCATTCTTCTCTACTTCTTTTGGTAAGTTCAGGAATGCTGCCTTTGTGCGTAGGTTTGTCTGCATGCTGCCTAGCACAAGCTTCTAGAAGCTAGTGGCCAGAGGAAAACCGCGGGGGCTGGGATGTCCATTCCCACCCCCCACCTCAGAGTAAACAAAGATAAGCGAGGTTTGACTGAGATAATCAGTGGGAGAGGGGCTCACTAGCTCTGGAGTAGCTCCAACTGAGTAAAAGTATACTGCATCTCAGGTGAAGCCAAAAGGAGGGCTAGTATCGATAAAGGGAAGAGGTAGATAAGAATTGCATTGGCTATGTGGAATACAATGCCCTTTACCACAGAGAGTTGCAATTCGTTGAAAAAAAATCTCTTACTGATGTATGGGGAGCAATTATTCGGAAAGGCCCAATGAAAAATTAAAATATCGGTGCGGAGGAGTGGCTTTCTCTTGCGCACTGATAAACAACTGCAGGAGAATACTTTGAGATTTTCATAACTTTTCTTTTCCATGTGTACTCTTGTGTTGATGATATAAAAAAATCTTTGTGATGATAAAAAAATAACAACAATCAACATTGATTGCATTTCATTAGAATATAGCGAAGTGTAAACCAGCGACTTGATATAGCTTAATATTTACCATTGTAGGTGCAGAGGAGACCATACCTGGGCTAGCTTTGTCACCAACGATCTCTCTTTTTTCTTTCATTACTATTGCTGCAAGATGTCTAACAGCAGAGTAAACCCGGACTACATTGATAACGTGCAAGACGTATCGCACCTTAACGATGGTATGTATGAAGGAGCTGTTCCAGGGCTGGAGCAAGATGTGAGGAGGGATATTGTCAACGAAAACATAGAGGCTGACTCTTCGGCATCGAGTGCAAAGAGTTCATCCCGATCGGCAGCGGAAGACATTGAGAGTTTTGCCGGCCAGGCCAACGATGCCTCGAACATTAACAATAAGGAAAAGGAACCCAAGGAGTCGACTCCTGATGTGCCTCATAAAACGCAAAGTTCTGTACAGCGTACCAAAACGAAGTTCTTTTCCCCAAAAATAAAAGACCAGAGAAAAGTTGTGTTTCTGAGTTGGCTGTGGACCGTCTTTCTGGTTATAGTGTTCTGTCTGACCATGCTCGTTCTTCTCTGGGGTGTGCTTTATAGGACGAAAAAATACACTAGGAGAGTCGAGGTACTTGCTGTGCTTCAGGAAAGCCCAACATACAGACTGAATGATACGATGGAGATACCGTCAATGTCAAACTCGCTAGAGGGGATCATTAGAGAAGTGCAATTTAAATGGACATTCCAGAACACCACAGAATTTGAGAACAAATATAATGTCTCCGGTCCTGAGGAAATCGATAGAAAGCTGAAAGATCTTATATACCATGAGAAATATTGGGCCGCCGTTAATGTTCAGGAAAATGCGACAGAGGCTTTAGTGAATTCTCTAACCGACACAAATCCAAACGTAACTTTCATTTCCTCATCATTATTTAAATTCTACTACGAAACGGGGAGAGATCTTACAAATTTGCCAGAGGTTATTATTCCGCAATTGCAATTTATCGAAGCTGCATATCAGGATGTTTATGCTGCCGAGTACTTACCTGCCTTACTCGAAAATGTAACAACACCTGAAAATTTCCAACCATATAAGGTTTCCGATGCTGGGAATCTTGGCTTCCAATATTATGACCATAGACCGGTGACAAACAGACAGACCGTTATCTACTCAGAAATTGGTAATGTTTTCTGTGTGACTCTTACATTATTTCAGTTCTTGTTATTGGGTCCGGTCCATAGCGAGGTAGCTAAACTGGTGCATTCAAAGCAACTATGGATATACCGTATTTTAATGCTGTGGTCCGTGTTACTCTTTACTTCCCTATTTTATGCCACGGTTACTGCAGTTTACCACCAGGATTTCACCAAAGCTTTTGGCCGTGGTGGTTTCATGGTGTTCTGGATGACCACATATGTAATGATGCTTGCTGTCGGTGGGTTGAATGAAAATGTCGTCATGCTAATCGTACTCATAAAGCCGGCTTACATTTCATTATGGATGATCACGTTCATCATTTGGAATATGGCACCAACGTTCTTCACCATCGGGTTCGCCAGTGTCTTCTATCGGTACGGTTATGCCATGCCGCTGTACAATGCAGTGGTAATCAACAGAGTCATCTTTTTCGACACTTCAAAGCAGCATCTAGGCAGGAACTTTGGTGTGTTGGCGGCATGGATAGGTATGAACACCCTACTAATGCCGTTTGTCAGCAGATTTGCAATGAAGACATTGAAGAGACGGGCACTGAAGGCCGCCAAACAATCCACATAGAAAGTGCCAAAAATGTTCACTATCTACTATATATTTGCATGTACATGAAACATTATACTATACATACCATTCCGACATTTTACAAGAAACGTATAATTGTATGCTTATCCATAGTATTGTTGGGAGAATTGCTAAATATTCGGTCTTGGACGAATGAAATAGTGAGGTAACATGACTACAAAAATTCCCAATCAAGTAGAAAAGGTATTATTTTATCATATCACAGTTAAACTAGCAGAGCAAGTGCCCTTTCCCATCATCGAAAAGGTGTACCGGGTCCGCATTTGCTACTCTTACCAAGCGTATAAAGTCTATGCCCCTGGGGGGACAGGGGGAAGATATGTGATGGAACACTTATGCGGTGCTATACAAGCATGTCTTCCGATTTGGAATATTGTCATTTATAGCAATATATAGCAAGATGAGCCAGTCCCAAAAGAGTCGCAAGCACTGCTAGCCGATGCGATGGGCTCATCCATCGATGAAATGGGCCTATAGACTAATCGACAAGCAGGCTTTTGTACGGACGGTTCTGTGGTGGGGCATGTAAAAAGACTGAAATTCAGTAAGCTTTTTCGCTTCTTTTCTTTTTCACGCAGCTCCCGTGATCAGCTTATCTTTTGTTTTGGACCCTCTGGAGGCCAACTTTAAAGCTATTGGGCAAGGTCGGTTATTTTCAGCTACAGGTGCTCCATTTCATAACTACAACAGCTGAATATCCTCTGCTTTTTGTTTTCTAACTGCACTTTGTACTGGCGGATAGAGTTGATACTTTTTGTGGGACAGAAGCAGCACAACACAGCACGACCGAAGATGTCCGGAAGTGATGCCGAGGCGAGGAATGCCATGAAGTTGGGCACGCACAATGTGAATTCCAGGATAGACAGTGGGATATACGATGGTGCAGTGCCGGAACTGGACCATGAGGAGCAGAACGAACTGAATAATCAGAACTACGATATTGGTTCTATACCACTGGAGTATGAAGGAAGCCTGCGGACGTACGATAACGATTTGGACAGCGACGACAGAGCTGAGTCGCCGGCAGCATATGACCCGCAAGCTGCGAGTCAGGGAGAAGGAGGTAAGAGATCCGGAGCTGACCAGGACTCTTCGAACGAGCCAGTTGGTCCGACAGCAACACTGACCAAAGTTAAGACGAGGTTCTTTTCACCACGTATCAAGGATCAGCGGAAAGTTGTAGCGAAAAGGTGGCTGTTTACCGTTACATTCTTGGGGATATTTTGTTTTACAATTTTGGTGCTGTTCTGGGGTTCAGTGTATAGAAATCCGGATTATGCGAGAAGGGCGAAACTGCTAGCGGTGATCCAGGAGGGTCCCAGTTACACATATAACGAGACTTTGCAAGTCCCCTCAGTTTCAGGACCGCTTCCCCAGATGATAAGAGGGATCCCATTTACATGGACCATTCTGAACGCGACCGAGTTTCAGGTCATATATAATGTGAGCTCACCTGAAGAAATAGAAGAGCACGTTAGAAAACTAGTTCACGAGGAAGACTTTTGGGCGGCGATAAACACTCAATACAATGCCACGGAGATACTGGTGAAATCCCTTATAGAGGAGGACTCACCTTACTCATTCAACTCGACCGATCTATTTGAGATTTTTTTCGAAACTGGGAGAGATATGGCAAATATTCCGTCAGTTATCGTACCCCCTCTCCAAGTGCTGCAAGCAGAGTTCAAAGCCTATTACACTAATACGTATTACCCGCAGTTACTGAGTAACATCAGCCAAGCTTATACCATCAATTCCGCCAAATTGGCGGAGGCCGGAAGGATGGAGTTTTATTTCAATGACTTGAGGCCTGTGGTCAATAGACAGTACTTGATTATCACGCAGGTGGGTGCAACATACTGCCTGTTGCTTACGTTGTTCCAGTTTTTGCTGATGGGCCCTGTGCATCAGGAAGTAGCGAAGCTTGTCAAATCTAGATACCTCTGGATGTACCGTATAATGATGATGTGGTCCATACTGTTCTTTGCTTCGCTCTTCTACTGCACGGTGACTGCAGTATACCACGAAGACTTCACCCGAGCTTTCGGCCGCGGCGGGTTCATGGTCTACTGGATGACAATCTACATGCTAATGCTCGCCGCTGGCGGGACAAATGAAAACGTGATCATGCTGATCATCCTGATCAGCCCTTCATACATCGGTTTCTGGGTCCTGACCTTCGTGATCGTGAACCTGGCACCCACGGTCTTCACCATCGGCTTCGCGTCTCCCTTCTACCGCTACGGGTACGCCATGCCCTTGTACAACGCAGTTAGTCTCCTGAGGACCATCTTCTTTGACCTCTCGCGGAAACACATGGGCAGAAACTACGGTGTCCTGGCGGCGTGGATCGGCGTAAACACCGCGCTGATGCCGTTCGTCAACAGGTTCGCCATGAAGACTCTCCACAAACGTGCGGAGAAAGAGGCAGCCAAGGCCGCCGCCGCCAAAAACTAGACTTATATCTCTTCTCTCAACACTATCTCCATCCCATCCCCACCCATTTACCCTTTCAAATAGTCACCATCACAGTTACATACTATTCATTACTATTAGTACTAGAAATTATTGTTCTTAGATACGAAATCGATCACGCTCCGTCTCCTGAACCGGACCGTTTAGTCAACTTACCCTCCCTGGACCCTCCTCCTGGACTTTGTCCTTGTGATTTTTTCCCTGCGCAGCGCTCTCTGCACACCGGTTTGTCCCCCGCACACAGATCAAGGACATTATCAAGCGAAAACCAAAACAAAGAAAGTAAACAAAGAACTACGCGCTGTTTGCGCTAACAAAACAGTAAATCCGCGCACCCCGCGGCATTTGTCTGAAAAGTTGCCCGAAGGTACGTGGACCCTGCAGGATGCATTGGCGCCGCAGACACGTCCGCACGCCTTCGCCACGAAGTTGCAGGGTGTACGAGCCACACAGCGCACTCTCCAACGAGCCCTGGTTGTGAGCAGCGCCTGCACTGTGTAAATCCGGGCGACTGAGAAAGTGCAGGAGCGTCTGGGGGGGGGACATCGGCGGTGGGAGCGCTGCGTTGGGAGGGGAACGGAGAAGTCAGCAGGAAAAGCGCAGTGTGACTGCCGCAGGGCGATAGACATGGCAGGGACATATCGTGGTGTGGTGCGGATGTGTCTGTGTGGGGGCCTGTTAGAATGAGACAATTTGTGAGGGGGGGTGTGTATGTGGGTATCTGTGTGTGGGAAATTTCACTGCGGTGTAGGGAATGGAACCTCCGATTACTTGGACATATGGATATCTTGACAAATCTGCGATGTTGACATGGGACAGACATTTGACAAAAATTTTTTACCTGGCGTAAACAAACAGGTCCGGTACTATAAATACTGCAAAGTGAAGAAAAATTTTAGAATAAGGTGTGAGGCTGTGTTTTCTCCCTTATTCAGGAGATGATCACGGGAGCCGAAGCGTGAAGAAGCAAGGAAGGCGAGATGTTTGACAAGAAACTTTCTAAGAAGCACAGGAAGTTCAACAAGAAGCTGCTCCAGGATCCTGCGGACACGCTGTCGCACTCCATCGAGGGGGGCCTTCGGTCGATGCATAAGAATGAGGAGAAGGAGAAACGACTGCGGAGGAAGGATCTGGAGCATCTGGGCAACGGGAGGACGGACAGTAATGCGACGACGATGACGTCGTCGCTTTCCAGCATATCATCGAGTGACGGGCGTGCTGATTCGAACGAAAAAGTGCGCAACTCGCTGGGCGATGACGACCGGGACAGCGTTGAGAAGCCCGGTACGCCTACGCAGATGTACAGCGGGAGCGAGAAGCAGTTCAGCGCCAAGAAGGAGCGGACTATGCCTACCTTCAGTGATGGAGAGAGCGACTCTGACGACTCTATCGATTCCGACGACGAGGACTCCGATACAGATTCTGTGTTTGACGCGCGTACACCTGCCGTGATGGCGGAGGAGAACGATGACCTGATATCCGTGATGTCTTCCAACGCTTCGATATGGAAGAAGAAGACCTCTTTGCTGTCTAGAAGAATGCGTGACCACAGGAGAAGAATTCTGGCCAAGTTTATATCCACTATTTTCCTTCTAGGTATATTTGTGATTGGTGCGTTGTCTCTTTATTGGGGTGCTGTTTACAACTACGACCACTATCTGTTCAGAGTCCACGCACTTGCAGTGATCCAAGACGAGCCTTACGTTGCCTCGGACGGCACAGTTATTCCATCCATAGCAGGGAACGTCACAAATATTATACACGGCTTGCCATGCACTTGGACAATTTTGAATGCAACAGAGTTCCAAATCATCTACAACTTGACATCCGTTGACGAGATCGATGACAGAGTTACAAAGCTGATCTATGACGAAAGATTCTGGATGGCTCTGAACATTAGATCCGGAGCCACCGAGGCATTCTACAAATCTGTCATGGAAAATGACACAGCGGTGTTCAATACCTCTAATTACTTCACCGGGGTATATGAGACTGGTAGGGACCCTACTAACTTTAAGTCCTCTATTTTCCCTGTTATGCAAAAATTAGAGGCAATTTACAGAAAGCAGTACTTAAACACCATCGTTCCTGAATTTGTCAGAAATATCACGGTACCAGATGTTATTCAGAGAGTAAATATCCAAAACATGTACGGCCTTGGAGATTTTGCAATGAATTACATAGATCTGAGACCATATACAAACCGTGCCTTGCTTGGTCCACTGAGTATGGGTGTTAACTATATTATCATGTTTGCGGTTTTCTCTATTTCGATTTTTGGCCCACTGAATAAGGAGATGGCAAAGTACTTGAAACCAAGATCGCTTTTCTTTATGCGTATCATTCTGTCATGGAGTACATTCTTTTTCTTGTCATTGTTTACCTGTACTGTGTCAGCAATTTTCCAAATTGACTTCACTCCAGCATTCGGAAGAGCAGGTTTCATTGTGTATTGGATGACATCCTGGTTAGTAATGGGTGCCGTTGGTATGGCCAATGAAAACATTCTATCCTTGATTTTGACCTTCTGCCCATCATATATGTCATACTGGCTAGTTTTTTGGACTATTTTGAACATTGCACCTGCATTGTACCCATTGGCTCTAATCAATGAGTTTTATAGATTTGGGTACGGTATGCCAATCCATAATGGTGTCCAGATTTTCAGAGTTATTTTCTTGGATATCTCCAAACAACAGATGGGCAGAAACTACGGTATTTTGGCTGCATGGGTCTTAACCAATACAGCACTTAATCCATTCGTCATGAAATTTATTTCATATCATGTTAAAAAGAGAGAAGCTAAAAAGGAAAAGAAGAGAGAATTGGAAGTGGAGAAAGAGAAGGCGCGTCGCCGGGAAATACGCCGTGAACGTAAAGAGCAAAAGCAACTTTTGAAAAAGCAAAAAAAGCACCGCCATAGTAGTCATCACCATAACTCAAAAGCTTAAGACACTAACGACAATATTGCTCGACCCCCCGCCCCCAATACACGCTAAATAAAACGTCTTTTCAAGAAAACTTTTGCTGAACACGTACCCTTACTATTACTTTTTGGATTTTCTCATTTCTCCAACGTTAATCAAATCTTAGTTGTTCAGCATTATTTGATAAAATGCTTTTTCTTTCACCATTAGAAAAAATAACGACCATTGCTGAACACTGATGGTTTCACTTTCAAGCATAACTGCTCCTTTAGTACAAAAGATGTTGATTTGCTTTTACACTTTTCTTTCTTTTTCCCCATTATTGTTTCCTATAATTTAGTTTCCTGTTAACTTATGACTGCATAGAGATACCAAATCGCAAGACCAGTATTTTATCTACATTTAATTGAATTTGTCATTTCATTATCGTTTATTTTATAAATCAGATAAGGCTACATTGTGCTTTGTGCTCGCATTATCTTTACTGATCAACTTTATACGCTTTATATACTATAGCAAATATGTTGTTTTAGTTACCTTTTTTTTTTTTCAGTTAGGGTTGATTCTATCTCCTCATATTAAAAACACGTATGAATTGTTTACAACAAAACTTTAAATGAAATCAATATACTATGCTAAGCATGATGCAAGACTTTACTTATCATCTATTTTGCTGCAGGTGTTTCAGGTTTCTTCTTTTTCTTAGTATCGATGGTTTCAACCTTCACGTCCTTTAGCCCCTTCTCTTCCAACAGGCTATGAATGTATGCGACCACTTCATCCAAGACGTCACCTTGAATAACAACTTCCTCCTTCTTCTCAGCATTTTTTGACACGGAACAGCCGGTTGCAAACTTCGAGGCAAAAGTTTTTGCCAATTTCTTCATGTCAATTTCGAAAACTTCCAGACCGGAAATCGCAACAATGAATTTTCTCTTTGTTCTTGCTTCTCTCTTGACAACCACTTTTGAAGACAGCTTTTTCGCTAGTTCTCTTTGTTCTTTATTCTCTTGCTTCGTTTGCAGCTTCTTCAAATCCTTCTCCAGCTTCTCTTCCCTCTCTTCCCCAATACTAGACTCACCTAGCTTACCACTGACAGCAGCCACATCAGCATCCTCACCGTACATCTTAGTATACAAATCAGCGTGGTTTTCCTGCAACCACACTTTGCATCTCTTCAGTTTACCAGAAAACTCACAGTAATCAACTGGGTATGTACAAACACCACAATACACAACTTCCTGAAGCATCTTTTTTGCCCTTGTAATCAATATATCAACTTGATGAGCTGATGTCCCTAATAATAACCAAGATAGTGGCTTGCTACAAGCTAATAGCTCTAAAATATGCTATATAAGCAAGGTGATAGATAATGAATTTGACAATTTTTTTCAAATGAGATGAAGCTGCTCGTGATAATATCGTATGTAAATATATAGAATTATGCATTGAAACTGGTAATTACAACAGCACGCTCAATAGCTTTCAATGTTACATATAGCTGCGTCTATAACTGTAGCATGAATATTAGAGCCTAATGAACCTTTTCATTTTTTAGGTTTCGTTTTCCCTATCTTTTTCCGCCTTATTTGGCCCCGTGTGTGAAATCTATAATACTCTACTCTATAACATCGACCTTTGGCTCTTCAGATATGGAGGGCTGTTCTTTCTCTGTAGTATCTACCACTAGAGTTGTTTGCTTCCACGTATCCTCGATAAGCTGGCCTAAGATCCACACGTTGCAAATGAAGAATCCAGCACTGGCCAGAAACATTCTTGGGAAAAAGACATTCTCCCCTACAAATTCAAGCAAGTAGCCCTGGCGCAACCAAAGTGCCTGACTTACAACCCATAACAACACCATGGTGGCACCCTTTCTCATTGAAATTCTCGTGTCTCTGAGAATAAATGGCAGGAAGTTGATGTACCATATGAAATACTGAGATGTGCACACTTTGTTGAAAGAAACAAACGCAAAAGTTTCCAAGAATAATACATTTAACAGGTGCTTGAAAGACGAGCTGTTTCGTAACTGCATCAGTGAAATGATGATAATAACAATTAATTGTGGAAGAAATGCTATCTGGGAAAGTTGGGACACCTGTTCGGCAGCAGAGTTAAGATACATCAGCATGTTCCAGACAGAGAAGTTGTGCCTGTGATCAGATCTCATGAAATGGTACAAATGAGATTCAAAAACTGCTTCAGAGTCATATAATTCAAATTCAAGATAAGTGAAGTAAACTGTGATAAATAAGGTCATACCTCCCAATAAAAACAGTTTGAATGGTGAATAAAGGTATCTCATCATCGTCTGGGAATTTTGGTAACAGGTACTGAGCGCATATATCGACACCGGTAAAGCAAATATAATTGGATACAACTTAAAGTGTATTGAGAAGCCGAATACCAGACCTGCGAGACAGTACTGGTTCTTTAGCAGCAAGTATAAGAAAAGCGTAACAAGAAATGTCATTATACTCTCGGCATTACCTCTGGTGCTGATTGTGATCACCATTGGGTTTAGAAGCCATATAGACGCAACTAAAAGGTCCCGTTGGCTCTTCTTTCCTGATATAGAACGCAGGATCGCCAGTATCAACAAACCTGTCAATAAATCAAAAATGACAAACAGCAGCTTCCCGAAATGAAACCAGGGCAATGCATGATTGGGAATCAGCATTAACGCTAGAAATGGCGTGTAACGATATGTCTCCCTTTTATAGGGACTCTTGCCATTGTACATGTATCGAGCTGCGTCATTAAACACTTGGTAGTCGATATCCGTGTACTTCACTTCGAAGTGAGCGTCTTGGTAAACACCAAACAAAAAGAAACCAGCTCTTACCAAAAATGCTACCGCTAGCAATACATAGTACTTATTCATCCTTGCCTTCACCCTGTTTGCTTCTAACCGAAGGCCCACTCCTAGCTCTCTCGAGACTTCTCATCTTTAATTGCGCTTTTCTCTTAATCGTTATCGATGGGCAGATTATCACATGCACTAACCAACGCAGTTGAGAAGATCCTAACAGAGAGAGATACAAATATCTTTGAGGAACAAATACATAACTAGATCGATTACTGATATATATAGTTCACTCTCCAGTTTTGTATCATACAAGCTGAGACTCCATCGCACATGTCGAACCCGCTCAGTTACGAGGAGGTCCTCGACCACATAGTCAACAACAAACCCGTTCCTATGGAGGACGTGCCGGACATCGTTCTCGAGGAACCCACCGACAGTGTCAATGCTCAGGAGAAGCAGAAACCATGGCAAACAGCTCAGGACACGGGCAGTACCGAAACCTCTTTGACAGATGAAAGCTCCATGAGAGATGACATGGAGCAGGAGCTGGCAAAGGCCCAGCGAGAAGGGCTTCATGATTTAGAATAAATTGATATTGATGAAAGTAAGATCACCCACCTATGCAAACGATTATTCCGTTCTATTCTATAAGTATTATACAAAAAAAATCAAGTACTTTCTAGAGTGTTGTACAGAAATGATTTAGAGTTCTCTTATCAACTCTCCTGTTCCACTTTGGAGAATATATAATATGCTATGCAACAACAGCTACCCAGTTATGTCGGAGCTGTTGTTCAATCACGTAAGCGACCTCCTATGAAGGTTTAGCACCACTGGTTCTCAAAACGAACTCAAATGCTGCTAGGGCAGCTGCATTGGCCGGGAACGATCTCAAGAAGCTTGGCATGAATCCCTTAAAGAAACCATGAATACCACGCTGGGTATATATGTCACGAACAGCCTGTCTCCAGGATTTGAAGCTGCCGTCATACTTGTCGTTACACAGCACCACTTGCTTCACAACGTCACTTGGGTATGCAGTAGTCCAAAACCCGAACGATGCACTCAGTCCGCCAGCCCAGAAGTTGATTGCGGGAGCACTCAGGTTGGTGTTCCGCTGGAACCACTGCGTGATAAGCTCGTAGGACCCCCACCAGAACACAAAGTTGGACCGGAATATAAGCGTGCTGATGAGCCCCTTGTACAAGCTGCGCACGCCTCCGAACACACTCCCATTGGCGGCCATCCCCTCACGGAACACCTTCTGCACTACATCGATGGGACCGCTGTACCGGGCCGTCTTGGCATTGTATTGCACCTGCAGCTTGGCCTTCGCCAGCTCCACCGGCGCCGCAATAAAGCTCACTGTCCACCCCGCCATCACACCGCTAATAACACACCCAGACAGCGGCAGCTTCTCGTACGCAGGGTACACGTACTTGTGCAACAGCATCCTGTAGTTGTGCAGCGAGCCCAGCAGCGCACTGTCCATCAGAATCCACCCGACCAGCGGCGGCGTGAACCCCAGATAAAGACCCCGGACACCCTGGTTCCGCAGCGTCTTGTACACGCAGTCAAGCGGGCCCGTAAACTGGACGCTGCCGCCGATTTGCGAGGTCTGCAGCCTCACCTTCACCGTATCAAACGGGTGTCCCACGGTGTTCTTGGCCACACCGGAGAACATCCCGGCCACAAAGCCCATGACTCGAGAGTACGTCTCCTCAGATACCATGACAGAGTGCAGATCGCGGCCGTTGGCACACTACAAATGCCCTTCCACAGAGAAAGCCCCCAAAAATGAATCATCCTGGCTGATTTGTATCCAGTGCATGTGCTTGCCCAAATAATTTTTCACTGCCATACTTAGTGTCTTCCCCCCGGCTTGCCAAAAAAATGCGATGAGCTAGCACCAAAGCAGTAGTGTGAAGTGTGTATTTTGCCAGTATTGAGGGGGGCTTCTACCGTCTTGCGCTGCATAAGAGGTACATTGCAGGTGTCTGTAGCGTTGTGTAACAGCCATTGTAGCACGCAGGGGATTTATTGCTGTGAGGCTTTCCTTGTCACGATAGTCGCTTGCTCTAAAAGGGTTTTTTGGTAAGAATTGGGCTCATGGTTGCTGGTGAAGTGAAGGAAACGGGTTCGGGGCGACCAGGTGCAGGGTTGGAGAAGGGGCGTAACAAACCGAAGCTGGATGAGTTTGTGTTTGATCTGATGGAGATGCTGGAGCTGGCGAGCACGGTGAGAGACGGCACGAAGCGGGAGCTGTTGCAGGCGATGCTGCTGTTTGTGTACTCGACAATGCAGTTTGCGACGGACATGGCGTACTGCACGTACTGGGTGGAGCAGCTGGTGGAGAAGAAGGAGATGAAGTACGTGTGTGTGATGCAGCGGTCGTGCATCCTGTCCGTGTTCCACAGCTCGCAGGCGGACTTCGCTGGGATGTACGCCGAGCTGCGGGACGGGGACGGGGACCCCGACATTCCGCTTGCGCTGGTGCTGCGGATCCACTCCAGGCTCTACGTCACATCGATGGTGGACATGGAGTCTGTTTTGGGGACGCTGCTTCGGTACGGCGTGGACAAGAAGGAGATGCACACGCGGATGCACAACTGCTTCCTCGGGTACACCAACATCATGAACTACTGGCAGAAGATCCCGATACCAGGGTACACGAAGACGCCGTACAACGCTCTGGAGCGCGTCAAGTGCGCCATGCTCGTGCGGTGCATCCGGGACGAGATGTTCCCGGCGTGGCACCAGCAGCTGGACAACTTCAACACCGCGGTGTTCGCGATGCTCACGGGGTGTCCCCCGATAAAGCAGCAGTTCCTGGACGACCTCGCACTGCCGCCCACGACCGACATCATCGAGGCAGAGCACTTCGTCAAGTTCATCAGCTGGCTCTACGAGAAACTCATCCGGCCAACACTGGAACAGCCGTCAGAGTGAATTGAAGATCATGCATGGATACATATTGTAACAACGACCAGTTGCAACAAACAGACAACTAGGATATACACACAGACACACATCACACACCACACAGCGCTTGCATAATCTCTATATCACACGTGATTAATCGTACGACGTATAACTACACGTTACCTTCTACGAATAAGCACATGATGAACACGTACACATGTACTCAGCACGTGTATTGCTCGTATATATGAATCTGTGTGGCTCTGCTCTCTCTTTGTGTGTGTGTGTGTGTGTGTGTGTCTGGGCACGTTGGAAGACACGAGAGAGGACGCAATCAACCTCTGAGGGTCCCCAACTGCGATGTGCACCGGCTGGGCTCGAGGATGGCGATGGGCTAGTGCATTGTGCAGCTGGCAGGTATTGGGATTGGGATTGGGATTGCGATTGGGATTGGGATTGGCACTGGCTTGTGACTTGTGGTGAGTCGTAACGTTCTCTCCCCCCACTTGGAGGTTAGCATTGTGTTTTGAAGCACATCTTCTGGAGACTGGGACCTGAAAAGGGTTCGGTTCATTATCTCGGAGAGATTAGATAAGGGCTACGCACAGAGAAGGTAACGGAATTTAGAATACCCCGCCCACGCCACGCTATTTTTCATTAATATGGACGGTGCACAGGAGATACTCAACGAGCTGAAGCAGCACTTGGTGATGCCAATTGACTTCAAGGCCCAGCAGAGGCTGGACCGTCTGACTCACGTTGTTTTCGGGGTCGGTGCCGTGGTATCCTTCGCTGTCGGCTTCGTCACGCAGTCGCTGTTCAACCTGGTGGCCTGTTTTGGCGTGTTCTTCGTCGTTATGATGCTGATTGCGCTGCCTCCGCTGCCCGCCTACCGCAAGCACAACTTGAAGTGGGCCGAGACCAAGATCGCAAAGTAAGGGCGGATGGAAGCTGGAACATGGCCACATTGAGTCTGGCGAACCTTAGTTGCAGGGGACACTGCATCTGATAGATTAGGGAATCTCTTTATAAATGTTGTATAGTAGGTAAACAGAATGAAATTGAAGTTACGATTGAATTGAAGTGAAGTGAAGCGCATAGTAAATATAGAAACAACTGTGAAGGGAATGGAACTAAGAGTATTGAAAACTTGATGAAAAATGAAAATTAAAAGTATTTACCGGTGTTAGAGGAGCAGTTGGGGTGCATAATTAATGTATATTACTTAGAATTGGATGAAGTGATTATCCTCCAGGAACAAGACCACTTTTTGAACGATGTGGAAGATGGTCTCATCTGCTGATGCAAGTTTGATGTCGGCCTCGTGGGTGTGGCCAATATAGTACACGTTTTGCGAGCCGACCTTGTGCTCTTTGCTCCATCTGGATGGAATGATCAAACCTGTCCCTGATTGAACAAAGTCCGGGATCAAAGACAGGAGTGCAGAGTTGTCACCATGGCCGAAGACCTTGTAGTGTCTACCACCACCAAACTGCAAGAAGGTGGATAGCAGAGCGATGCTTAGTTGTTCACGGTCTGCCTTCAAGTCGTCATCGAAAACAAGAGCAAACCCTTGCTTTGGTCTAGGTGGGTTCGACTCCCTCAGAATCTTAACAACCTCTGGGTAAGAGAACCATTCTGGAATCTCACCTCCATCTCTCAGACGGCGTCTCAATTCAGTACCTGAGATATTCAGGGTTCTGGTAACCGAGGTGTCGATTTGGTCGATTGGTGCATATCTGTCCTCATCTGGTAGGTAGGTAACCATCCTGAATGGCACCACCTCAATGTCGAGCTCATTCTTGTAAGACTCAACAAGGTCTTGGGCATCGTATGGCCCGTAGAAGTCGACACCCTTGGAGTTGCTACCAGGGCCCGCGTGGTCTCTACCAACAATGAAGTGGGAAGCACCGTAGTTCTTCCTAATGATCGCATGCCAGACAGCCTCTCTGTCACCACCCATTCTCATGGCTAATGGTAACAAGGACAAAAATGCCAACCCGCTTGGATATCTCTTGATGATCTCCTGGTATACACGCACTCTGGTGTGGTGGTCAATGTCACCTGGCTTGGTCAAACCAACCACTGGGTGGATCAACACCTTGGCATTGGTCTCTCTAGCGGCACGAACGGTGAGCTCTCTGTGGGCTCTATGCATTGGGTTTCTGGTTTGGAATGCGACAATACGGTCCCATTGTCTCGATTGGAATTCTAGTCTCAATTGAGCGGGAGTTTTACGCAAACCAGGATAGTCGTAGTGCTGAGGCAATTGGATAGCCTCCAGGGAACCACCGATGTAATATTCGCCCGCGGTGTTGAATAGATACTGGATTGCAGGATGTTCTGGGTCACCTCTGAAGACTTCTTCAGCTTCCAAGTTCTTGTCTGGCTTGTAAACATCTGCAACAGTCAGAATGGCAACAGGGATCGTTCCATCTTGTAATAGTGTAACCCTTTCGTTTGGTTGGACAGTGCTGGCAAAACTTTCTGGGACATCCAAAGTGATGGGCATGGTCCATAGCGTGCCATCGCTCAAACGGGACTTAGTCACCACACCTAGGTAGTCCTTCTCAGTTAAAAAGCCAGTCAATGGACTGAAACCACCGTTTAATATCAGCTCAATATCGCACACTTGTCTGGCTGTCAAATTCCATTGCTTCAATGATTGAGACTCAGTCAACAATGCATCTCTTTTGGAGACATCT
The DNA here is from genome assembly GCA_030564085.1 of Nakaseomyces uthaithaninus. Taxonomy (NCBI): domain Eukaryota; kingdom Fungi; phylum Ascomycota; class Saccharomycetes; order Saccharomycetales; family Saccharomycetaceae; genus Nakaseomyces; species Nakaseomyces uthaithaninus. Next base: position 76,282 of record JAJLUB010000006.1, read on the forward strand.
CTAGCAACCAGGTCCTGTAGGACACCACCGTGGGGAGCAGGCATTATGTATTCTATAAGAGAGTTTGATTTATGTGTGAAGTGTTATCACTGGTACTGGTGATCTACATAATACGAGACTATAACAATTGGCACCAATGGCAGAAACGTCAACAATGGCTCACTAGCCAGGTCTTTATATACATTTTCTAAACAACTAAGGCAATGATTGAACAGGATGATCAAATTGTGTGGATGCCTGTGTGTTTCCATGTGTGTGATTTATTACTGTGTGGCCATGCTAAAATGTGTTTGACCTCCGTTGTGATCTATTCGCAGTATGCAAGCTCGTGAAGGTGATTGATTCACTGTGGCTCACGGAATAGCCCAAGCCAAGTCTGTGGATGACTCGAACACAACGTGACCGCACGGTCTACGAGGGAACTCTATGCACATGAAGAGAAAGCTCAATAACCTGTATAGCAGGGCAACCACAACAACAATAAAGTACAACAGCAAACTTATATACTAGTGGCTAACATACAAATCCTCACAGCTGGCCGAGTGATCATATCAACAAGAGCCAATATACCGTTATTATATTCGGGAGTAAAATGTCACTCACTGAATTGACATATAGTTATGTACGGCATATTCACGAGCATAAAGTGTGCAATCACGTGAATAATAAAGTCACGTGGTTATTTAATATCACGTGTGTAAATTACGTAAAAGTGGATACATGGTGACTATAAGGTTATGCTCCCATAACCTTATAGTCGCCAGCTCACTATAGAATATATATATCTCAGGTATTCAAATAGAGACATGGGGTAAATAAACATATTTTGTGATTGCTTACATTATTTCGTTACTTCGGGCTGCTCTGGCTCCTCATTTCAGGCAAGCGTAGCCTGCTGCGTAACTTACACTGCTGTCCGCTACTGAGTTGACCTTTGAGCTCTGTGCGTAGTGTGGCCACTGGAAAGTAGTATAACCAGTGTGCGCAAGGGCACTGCTGATGACCAGTAATGGACGCTCGCCACATATTGTGTTGCCAGATATTGTTAAGTACTGCTTCCAGTCGTTGTATAAGTTCTCAGGTTTGCTGGAGTGCTCGGATAGAATCTGCATGGCATACTTGTCCATAATCTCTATCGATTTCCAAATAGGAACCTGGTGGTGAGATAGCTTGCTCCTTGTCGTAAGCATCTCAACCTCTGTTTCCTCACGGAGGATATCTTGTAATTCAGTCGTCGATCCGACATAACCTGTATAGGAAAACCTGCGTCCCCAATGGCAGAAGTCACTGCTGACAATAAACAGATTTTCTGGGTCTGAGAGGTACGGTGCCAGGACACGCCCAATCTCGCCATCCACATTCACGGAGTTATGTGAGATCATCAGGGGCACCACTTTAACTTGTTCTACCTCTATTTTACGCCATTGCAACGTCTGAGAGAGCATGGGGAATTGCATCTCCAACGAATGTTCCTCTGCATCTGTATCGGGGTCCATGTATTTAAATAGGTCCCCTCCTTTCGACGAGGGCGTCGACTTCTGAACCAGCTTTTCACATACTTCTTTATCTACTCGTAGATTTCCTACAGGTGTCTCCAACTGTTCGAAGGGGCTCACTAAAACCTCATTCTTGAAATAGACATGGTGTGAAGGTCCCAGTACAAATACACGTTTGGGCTGTTTTGTCAAGTCTAAGGATGCGTATGAATAAGCCATAGTCGGTCCGCAGTACCTGTAGCCGGCGTGCGGCGAGACTATCAGCCTTGCACCAGGCACGCAATGCTTTCCGGTGGCCTCCAGATACCCCAAGAGCTGCTGTGACAATTCATTCGATCGATTAGAGTACCATGAACCTGCGTGTGTAGCTGGACGTACTGACATTCCTAATTCTTTATGTTTGAAGGTCTACTTGCTAGTATATCTTTGCAATTGGCTATACTCTGTAAACTACATGGGAAATGGGAAGCAGAAAATTTACAAATGCTTGTTTGCAAAGGGTTCCCTTATAAAAGCCTCAGGTTCCTCAGAAAGAACCATCTTTTGTAACTACACCCCCACACATCACTGCTCCGCTGTAGTAACCCGATATTATTTAAACAAGGGGCACAAGATCAACGATGACTAGGAGTGGCAGGCCCAGAGAAGGTGTCTCGGCGAACCCTCTGCTACAGGGCTCCCACCCCTTTCACTTCGTAAGGTCCAGGATCCACCTGAGCACTTCATTCAGTTCACGAAATTCACCACTTGATCAGAGCTGATAAGAAGTGACAAGTGCTATGAGTTGACAACGAGTTCACCTATTTATTGACTGTTGGGGGAAAAAAAAGTGAGTGTTTTAATTATGTATGTGTACAGAAGAGAAAGAAATAGAATTACAACAATCTTCTTTCCAATGGCTTTAGTTTTGTGCTATTCATACTTTTTTAAACATGCGATTGAGAATAATGGAAAAAGATAAAAATGAACAAATTGGCATTCTGAACCTCCACCAAGTTGGAAACATGGCTTTATCGCATTCTTATTTCCTAATAAACTTTTTTGGTTGTTAATTACATATCTTATTCGTAATCAGAGTTCTCCTCGTCTTCGGAGTCTGATCTGTTTTCTTGTTCCTTGCTTTCTAGAAGGGCTTGTAGTTCAGCGTCTTCAGTAGCGGTGACGGCCTTTGGTGGCATGGTGATATTGCATACACCGTTATACTTGCTGATGACCTCGTTGATCTTCTCGATAGCCTTACCTAGTAGCTCGATACCAATTTGTTTGTCTAGAGCCTGGGTGGTCAAAACGTACAGAGGAGCAGCAACAAGCTTGACCTTGATTTGCATTTGTTCTGTAGACATATCCTCGGCAGACTTCAAGGCCTCCTTAATGGCATCAATACCTTCGTAGCTGAAACAGGATACCTCAACATCAGCTCTAATCTTGACAGCCTGTGGAGTCAACCTCTTGGAAATGTAGCTCTTCAACTCGCTCAAAATCTCTTGGGATGGTGGCTCGATACCTTCCCACACGGTTTCATCAATGATGGACAGCTTGAAAGCTTCGTATGCGTGGCCGAACTTTCGACTCAATGGCCAAGCGATGGTCTTGTACAAGTCCTCCAATGGGATTTGGAACTTCTCTGCACAGAATCTTAGAATAGAGTGCACAGTCTTAGATTTCTGGTACTTCTCTTCACACTTAATAATATCCTCAGATGACACACGACGTTTGGATAAATCAATGTAACCCTTCTCCTTGTCAACACGAAGCACAACAGCAACATCGTTCTTACCGACACGAATCAACTTCTGGATGGATCTGATACGTCTACGAGAAAGTTCACTCAGTAGAATCATACCTTCGATGTTGTCGTACTCCAACAACTTAACGTAGGCACCCATCTCAGCAATCTGCTGGACATTGACCATGACAACGTCATCGACATCTGGGTATTTGTTCTCGTAGAATCTGCAATGACTAATAGACATGATTGTTCAGTGTTATACGCTGCTTTCAGACTTCCAATAATTGACGGAGCAACAGTAGTTCTAAAGAGAATTCCACGCAAATGCTTCAGCAGAAAGATTCAGGCTGGATATACGTTAAACCTTAACACTGTAAGCTCGATGTGAGTAGGTATAGCTCACAAAAAGCGCCGAAGAGCAAACGCAGAAACTCGAAAAATTTTTCAAAATCGTCAAATATTATTCATGATCACGTGAATGCTGTTATGGTGTAAGTATGCAATTGCTTACTGATAAAGTAGTTTATAATATGGAGTTGTAGACATATCTATGTAGTTTTATTAACCGTTCTATTATATCGGTACTCCTCTCTATGTTCTTTCTTTTTGTGTTTGTTTTTTCTTTGTTTCTGGGAAGGTAGGACCGATTAGGTGGTAAATTGTTAGATGAATTAAACAATGAATTAGATGTACATGCCGGTAAAATCAATATATATAGATAAATAAAATAAACTGAGTTTGCTTCATTTTTGTGGTCTCCGTTAACACCACACATGAACGAAGCGCTTGATGAAAGAAGCGTTTGCGAGGTACTCTTGCTCGATTCTACGTTCTTCGGCACGAGTCTCTGGGTCCAATACCCTTCTGCCAGAGTCGACATCCATTTCCTCCAGTGGTGTCAGGAGCCTCCAGTTCCTCTTCCATAACTTGTGGCCCACGTAACATGCTATTAGGATTGGTAGAGACAGATAACCTTCAAAGAAAGACTTCGCGCTGGCACTGGATGATCCTACTGGGAATAAAGAGGTCCAGAATGAAGCTACCAATACCAAGAATAGCATGATAACACCATACCATGCACCCCAGATACCTGTTTGTGAGATGAAAGGAAGTTCTTCCAGTGATCTGTTTTTAACCTTCATGGAGTCCCTGAATCTGATGAGGGACAGGTTGATGGCCATCCAACAGAAGATTGTGGAAAGACCAGACAGAGCACTCAGCCAAGTGAACACCTCAGCTTGCTTGTCACTTGCTGCAATGAAAGAAAGCAATCCAAAGAATAGAGTTAGAAGGATAGCATTTAGAGGTCTACCACGCTTGTCAACCTTGCTTAAAAACATTGGAAGATTGCCGATGTGAGCCATGGCGACCATACAACGAGAACAAGCATAGACTGCACTGTTGGCAACACTGACAATAGCAATCAAGATGACAGCGTTCATCAATGAAGGCAGACCCTTGATACCACCATTTTCGATGGCGATAACCAATGGGGAAGCGGCTGCATCAACAGAACTGGACCCGTTTAGCAATCTAGGATCATTGTAAGGTACCAGACAGCCAACTAATGTCAAAATAGCAACGTATGAAACTGTGATAAGCCAGAAAGTTCTCTTTGCGGCCTTTGGAATTGTTTCCTTTGGATTTCTGCTTTCTGCAGCTGAAACAGCGGTCATCTCAATCCCGGAATATGAGAATGCAGCAGTGACAAAAACGGAACAGAGTCCCTTGAACTTTGAAGCAGAAGTGTGACCGACAAACGCACCAGGATGATGCCAGTACTTACCACCGATGTAACCACCGTGAGGTCCACCCCCACACGTCAGCACTACACCAAGGATACCGAACCCGATGATTGCCAGAATCTTCACCATGGACAAAATGAACTCAGTCTCCCCGAAAGACTTCACATCCAGCATATTGGCGATCGCGATGGTGGTGTAGAAGATGGCAACCCAGGCGTCAGAGTTGATTTTGTCGTTCCAGTACTTGATAGTAATAGAGGCTGCCACCAGCTCTAAAGGCAGCAGCACTAGCCACTGTGCCAGATAGTTCAGATTAACAGCAAATGCAAATGAGGGGTCAATGAACCTGGTGATGTAAACGTTGAACCCACCAACAACTGGGAATGCAGCCGCGAGCTCACCAAGGGAGTTGATAACTGTGAAAAGACAAGTGGACACGATGACCCACCCTATCACAAGTGATGCAGGACCACCTGTCGTGAGAGACGCACCTGAATTCACAAAGAGACCGGTACCTATAGCACCACCGACCGCTAAGGTGAGCAGGTGACGAACACTCAGATCCTTGTTCAGGTTCGTGTTGTTGATGTCCTCAACAAAGGAGCCCCCCTCGTTTATCTCCCTGTGAGATTGTTTCACGTCCTGTGGAAACTTCACATCACCCTTGCCACCGGCGTCCCGGTTGAACCGACCAGGGGAGTCAGCAGAAGTCAGTTCAAAGGTCTCATCGCGGCCCTCGTCAGTCTTCTTGTCCGCGGTGTGGAACCCGTCTATCACTTCGTTCCAATACTTCTTATTCAGCGGATTCTTCGGCATTTCTTGAACTTAGTTCTCGGAATTTCGTTTCCCCTCTACAAAGGCAGACTGAAATTTTATATGCTGATACCGTTTACGACAAGAACCTACGAAATTGCATCACTTTAAGTAACAATGCACAGGATGTGTCATCACTCTTCAAATACCGTCCCGCACAAGAAAATTTTTGAACTGTGCAATACTTAATTTTTTTCTTTCTCTGCCTCGAGGCCACCCCATTAGCTACACCCACTGCGGTGTTCTCTGTGCCCATGCATAGAAGTCGATCATCAAATTCTTGGAATCTTTTAGTTCGGTGCGTGCGGACTGTGGAAGAGTCACGTGTAATTAGAGAGAGAGGAGAGGTAGAATATTGCCAGAAGTATAGAGAGCTTACGGCTGGAGTACCCGAGACCAGGGGGCTATTGGGTATACTCCTGCGTGTCAGGAAGGAGTACCTACTGACTGTAGCTATATTGTGCTGTACCAGCTTTCTGTGTTTTGTTTTGGTATCTCTTCTACCCATCCTCCTCTCGCCGGGGCCTGACGAGCAGCGGTAATTACGCTGCCAGTAGCAGTCAGCAGAATGGCTCCGAAAAAAGAAAGACTTCGTGGTATGTGATATAGTTTATTATCGCTGATGTGGAAATGGGTGTGAGCTGCTTGATAAGGTGTATTGCTGTGCCGTGTGCTGCAGACAATGTGCCGCTGGCCTGTGTATTTGCTGTATCAAAGTTTTATAGTGCTGATGTGCGATTTGTAAGTGCTGATCTTCAAGATAGTCTCTCCGTTCCGCTATTTCTAAATAATGCTGGTCCGGGATAATGTCGATCCTTTCAGCGATACTGCTGCTGCAGTGGTAGGTCTCCCGGCCTTGTGATATTGCTGGATTGTTTTTTGGAGTTATTGAAAAGTAAAAATCTCAGGTATATAAACAGGTGTGGTTCTTTTCAACTTTTGGATCAATCGTCTCTTATCATTCAAAGCTAACCAGCAAACCAAATATATAACTCATTAAACTAGAATAACAAATGTCTTCCCAAATTTACTCTAACGGCAGCTTTATCTGCCAATGCAAGGTCACAAGTGCTAGAACTACAGATGCTAACAAAAGCAGCTTTGAAGGTTGCAAGTGTGTCGGATGCGAATGCTTAAACTGCAAGTGTGCATGCAAGTGTACTGAATGCGAGTGCTCTAATTGTGAGTGTTCTGGATTTAAGTGTGACAGTTGCAAGTGTACCGAATGCAAGTGTACCAAATGCAAGTGTGATGGTTGCAAGTGTGATGAATGCAAGTGTGATGGATGCAAGTGTACCAAATGCAAGTGCGATGGTTGCAAGTGTGATGGATGCAAGTGTGATGGATGCAAGTGTACAGAATGCAAGTGTGATGGATGCAAGTGTACAGAATGCAAGTGTGATGGATGCAAGTGTACAGAATGCAAGTGTACAGAATGCAAGTGCGATGGTTGCAAGTGTACTAATTGTAAGTGCGATGGTTGCAAGTGCACTAATTGCAAGTGCACTGAATGCAAGTGTACCGAATGCAAGTGTGATGGATGCAAGTGTACAGAATGCAAGTGTGATGGATGCAAGTGTACTAATTGTAGATGCGATGGTTGTAAGTGTTCTGAATGCAAGTGCGATTGTTGCAAGTGCACTAATTGTAAATGCGATGCTTGTAAGTGTACTGAATGCAAGTGTGATGGCTGCAAGTGTACCGAATGCAAGTGCGATGGTTGCAAGTGTACTAATTGTAAGTGCGATGGTTGCAAGTGTACTAATTGTAAGTGCGATACTTGCAAGTGTACAGAATGCAAGTGTACCAAATGCAAATGCGATGGTTGCAAGTGTTAAGTACAATATTTGATTCTATTCGAATTGTTACTTATGAAGCTAACAAGAACGACAATACGCAATCCAGTTTGTCTCTGCCACCATAGCTGGTCAGCTGTTAATTACCCATACAAAATATTAAAAGTCAATCAACTCAATAAAAGCTAATATAAAAAATAATTTAATTCAAAAAACAACATAAAAGGGTAAAAGAGTTTCAAATGCTTTAGCTATTTATAGTCATATATACCTTTATTATTAAAAAAAAAAAATTTTGGTTTCAAAATAACTTACTCAAAAATATTTAGAGTTATATCCAGTACTCCACCAGAAATTAAGATGAATTCCACCTCACATTTTAACATCTGAAGACATAATACTCTGTAATGGAATATATTAAAGTCATTAAAAGGGAGTTCCTGTTATATGATTATATTCCCAACGGAACTAGCGATTTGTTAAAACAAGCCTTAAATAATCACGTGCTATTCAATAACCAAGTTAGTACCTGCTGCAAAATAAATCTACCACAACAAATAGATGAAGCGGTGGCTCAATGGTAGAGCTTTCGACTCCAGTTAAATCTCTGGGATTTCTCGGAATCAAAACAATTGCAATCGAAGGGTTGCAGGTTCAATTCCTGTCCGTTTCATTTATATTTTTTTTTGGCTGTCATGAGAGCTCGTTAGCTATGATCTTACTGTGCTATATCTTTTGATCGCAGCAGAGCACCAATATGCTTTACAGAGAAGTCCAATGATTCTATTCAGGACATCAATACATGCAGGTATTATAGTTCTATATTACTATATATTTCCTATCGTGATTGCTTCGGTTTCTAGTGTGTCCATATCCAGTAGAACAAACTGTCCTGTTTCGCTAAAGACAGGTAGTGAGATCATTAAGACCTCAGTATTACCATTTAGTTTAGCTGTTCTGGTGCAGTGATGTGGTTGATTTCCAACCACATACACATGCGGCCATTTTTTGAGCACAAACGGATCACAGTCTTTGTATGGATAGCTCCATAAGGTATCTGGTGCTGTGGGTGCAATGTTTTGCCATTTCATCGTACATTCCATTAGATCAAGGATGTGCTCAGAATTCTTCTCATTTGTAGATTCACTACTGCTTGAAGGACTGTCTTCCTTATCAAATGGCAGTATATACTTGCAAATATCGGTAATATTTTGTCCAGCCATTGTAAGAATTTCCCAGCCATTAATTTTGAATGTGTATGGGTTTGTGACTAAGTTCAATAAATTCTTGTTGATGCTATCAAAATAACCAGAAAGTGATTCACGGAAAAGCGCCCTATGCAATGGCTGTTGTGGTAGCGTCCTATCACTTGGATCCGTTTCTCCGGGCATTATATCAACAGAAATGCTTTGTAAAATATTGCCCAGGAACTTCTCAAATTCATCCAGTTTACTAGCCAGTGCTCCTGGATCATCTCTCTTAGCGTTGAAATCTATCGAGTTACCACAGACCAACAACTTTCCAATTTGTGCAATTTCATCTTCGTGACCAAGTCTACCCATTAGATATTCTTGTAGCAGTTGCAATTTGAGAACACGATCTGGTGCTGTCGTTGAGATATTTAGACCTGAAACCAAAGCTATCTTCCTTGATTTTCCGTCCTGGGAGATAGTTGGCTTTGGTGATTGAGGCAGGGAAGAGGGATAGCACACATCTAACACCTGAAAAGTACCTGCATCTGCCTCCATACCCAATATCCCGATCACTGTACCTGTTATAAACGGTGTCTTTGTAATATACTCACCAACTAATAGAACACGCCCACTTTCATCCTCCAGCATAACCTCATCACTCCCATCTGGGTCAGTGTAACTTTTCTCCGCTATCTCAACAGTACCGTATGTATCGTTCATTACTTCTTCCAGCACATTAGGCTTGTACTTCATTTCCCTGTAAACAGTACCAATACACCAGCACGGTTCTTTGCCTTGAATATCCAACACGTTTCCTTTCTCCACGACTTTCCGCCCATTCAACTGGAACCCAGCATCCCATTTCGCCAGGCATTCCTTCCTCACCCTCTCCTTGAGCACCTTCAATCGATACTGGTACATTAGATGATATTGTGGAGCGTAATCCCTCTCCTTATAACCCAAAGCGAATTCGTTCGTCTCATCGAAAGTCTCGTTGACCTGTGTCCTCTTCAAGCTCGGGCTCTGCGCAACCTTGCCAGCCCGTTCTTGATCAAATTTCTCCAACAACAAATCCATATCTCTCAGACCGATGAATTACCTGTTGATTAACCTATTTGCGGTGTAAGTTAATGGAGCTATAGACCATGAACACTTCGATACTCACTGTATCTTCAATGCTCTTATATCTCCACGAAACACGAAATTTTTGGCGGTTTCGCCAGACCCGACCACAATGCGATGAGCAAGCCAAGGTAACACTGAATGCTATAATTAACCAACTACAAAGACTACAATCGGTTGCTACTCGTTATTCCGTACATATGGTTAATCTAGATAAGGTATTCATTACGTCCAAGATTTTTTGAGACGAAGACTGTGCTCTAGTACCTTTTCCGACCCCGCTCATTTATCTAAGCACACAACAGGACATGGGACCAATTCTACCAGTTCAAAATTCTTATATTTGATAGCCGTAAATTATCTAGTGCAAATGAATCCCTGCAATATCCTTTGTAGTATACAAGAGGTACATCAGTACGTCTAGTTGTCTTACGGCCTCTTGGCTCTCTCCCTCACACACACCCAGGTGCAGAAGTGCTCGAGGCACCCAGTTCTCTCCCAGACACCCAATAGCACCCAAAAAGGGTGTACACACCCTTGCATTTACGATCTCAAGCTATTTGACAATATACAGTAGAGAACATCATAAATCAGCATTACTTGTGCACATATATAAATATGCTAGTCATTTATGCTTTGCTGAGTTGACCGGTGTCCTTTAGTTTCTTTAATGACTTCAAGACAATACGACAAAGGTATATATCACCGAAAATAAGTCAAGTAATAGTAAAAGTCAAAACAAAAATGGGAAAGAGATTTAGCGAATCTGCTGCCAAGGTTGCTCAAGGAAGGGCTAGGAAGCGCCAGCAAGAATACGAGAAGAACAGGGCCCACAGGGATTTCCTGGAAGCTGAAGAAGCTAAGAAGTGGGAGGCTGGTTCGAGAACTGGGATCAGCAAGCGGGAAATTGTGGAGCAGAAGCGCCAGGAGAAGCTGGCAGCCAAGAAGGAGCGTGATGCATTGCTGGCTGCTGAAGAGGAGTCAATGGGCCGTGGTGGGAAAGGCAGACGCTTGTAATATTATTCGTCACCACAGTTGAACTAACTGAACCAGCGGAGATTACCACGGAAGAAGTGGGCTCACATTGGAGAGACTTCTCTAAGAACCTGAACTGCACGAGACCTGTGTTATTCAACAGCTTGCGGGGTCAAGATGCTGCGGCTGTTATGAAAGAACAATCCAAGGATCGTATTTCATGCAAGTTAGTGGAGTTGTAGGAAATTTACAACCCAAATGCTTATCGAGAGTTAGAGCCTACTAATTGGCCTATTTGAATTATCATTTAATTGGTTAAGATTGCCAATTAAAAGATGCCTTGTGCTCTCAGGGGTGCTGCAATCAAGTACTGAATGCATTCAGTAATAAATCCAATCGATACAAAAATCGAAGTCTCTTTTTAAAAGGACTAAAACAATGAATCATTTCAACAATTTGCAGGTATTTGCCATAAGCTTTTATACATAGCCAAGTAAATTGTTTCTATAATAGAATAACATTAGCTAGATCGACCTGAATATTATGATTTCACTCAGCTATCTTTAACAATCTATAAGGAGCTTCAGAATTGGCTAAAAATCGATTAATGGTGTTCAGATTAATTTTAGCATTAGCCTTTTCAACCCAGCTAATGTTATCAGTTAGTTTACTAGTGTTACTGTATATTTCACCCCAGTTCTTATTGGCAACTGTCTGAACACTCTTATTCACATGCTGTTTATACTCTTTTTTATTACTGCGATCTGGAAATTTCATACAAGAGAATAAATAATAACCGTCTTTTGCAATACCAGGTTTACTACGCCCATCCTGATCAATAAAATTGAATTTAGGTGGATTGCCCTTAATTGTTGTCAATCTTATTTGCTCATCAACTGCTTCTGCACCTTGTAAAGTGCACCATTCTTCAATGAACCATTTCTTTAGTTCAACTCTCAAAGTTCTTCGATGAACAGCATAATCTTTCGGAACTTTTGACTTTGCATCATTTACAGCCGACTGAAATTTGGCTGTAATCACTTTAAGCTCTTCATTTCGGACAGTGAAGTGCTTGCTCTTGTTTTGCTCTATCCTGCCATTGATAAATACATCCTGGACGGGTTTACATATAACTGACGGCTTACTCTTTCTAAACATCGAAAGAAAGTGCTCAGGGGGATAGTATTGAAGTGAAAAATACTCACATTTGTATTGAGTTGCTTCTGGTGCAAATATTCTTGCTTCTGATTGAAATTTTGACACTGGATCTAATATTCCTTTTATTTTATTAGCAGCTTCTTTTGATCCATTGATGCCAGCACCTGATTTTTTCTTATCCAGGACCAAAAACGTATTATTACCAGCTAATCTCCAATCATATTTACTGGGTTTCTCCTCCTTTCTCATTCTAACTGGCCTAGTACAGTCGCTAACTATATGAAATCCGTTGAAATTATCGAGAAAACCTTCAAGACCCACATCTTTTATCTGTAACTTCGAAAGTAGCCTACCATTCCATACTTTGCTAGCCATTTGGCTCCTGTATCAGTATGATTGCTCATTTATGAAGTCTCGAAACTCTTTCATATAGTGTTGAGTTACTCCTCGATTCTTCCCATCTGAAGAATGAATCGTCACTTTTTCGCATATAAAAAATAAAAGCATTGTATTCTGCGATGCATAAAGCTGAAATTTTATTAAAAACAAGAAAATCGGTACTTTCGATATATTCATATATGTACTTTTTTATATAATTCATAGCATGACAGGTCAATAAGATATTCGTACTCAGAATGCACGAAAACCATGTATCTAACGAAGTAAAAGGTGTTTTGAGTATTGATGAAACAATGATACACCTCATTAGTAGTACATTAGCTTTTAGAAGCTTTACCAACCAACAAAATCCCTGCCAATAACTCTGAAAACCTTAAGCTTACCGGCCTTCATATGGTGTGGCTTATAACTAGATTGTATTACTTTTCCGTCGTGTATTTCAATGACTCTGAATTTATCCTTTGTAAAGTCATAATCAGTTACAATAGCAATGTGTGAGGCATCTTGACCTACCGTTATAACCTCCTTCTTACCCAGTTTCTTGTGGGTTTCAAATGTGGCTTTTCTAATAACCATAATATCACCTGGTACTATTTTCTTAAGTGCTACAGGATCGATTTGCGTTTGTGCTTTATAGTTGACCAATGGATAACCAAAAGTTCTGCCACCAAAGTCGGGGATAGCCTTACCTTCAAATTCATGAACAATTCTCTTCGCTAAACTATTAGTATCTGAACCAATAGCATCATGCGCTTTTTTTATGATGACTGGATTGAACATTGCAGCATATGACTCCAATTTGACGTCATCTGGTTGAGGTGCTGACACGTACTTTTGATGACTGATTGCAGTATTTGCAGGGTCAGCAACATTGAAAGCAACAGTGAAGACAATCTGAGCAAGACTTTCGAATAAAAAGTAAAAATCTCTAACGATCCACTTCTGGCCAAGTCTCTTCTGAATTGTATTCTCTTCTATTTCCATATTGAACTTGACCCTAGAGTTCTTCAGTTCCGGTGGAACTGTTTTTTCTATCCACCATGTATCAGTATCTTTGAAAGGAATAGTAACTAAGCTAGCAGATTCTACCAGTTCTGCAGTGGTTGCACTCTTAACTTCATGCAGTTGAGGGATCTGAGGAGGAGCAATTCCTGCAGGCGGACCAGATGGTGGTGCGACATTTCCTTCACCGGTGATTTGTGAAAATGGATTGGAACTGGAGATATGCTTCACCTTATCAGTCATTGGAGCATGTGGTGGTGGTGGTGGTGGGGCCCCATGTGGTCCAGGATGACCGCTAGGAATAGGAGGCCCTTGAGGAGGTATTGGAGGTTTATCTTCAGCTGGAACATCCGGCACTCCAGGATGCATTCCAGGTGGTGGTGGTGGAGGAGCGGATTTGATGTGTTCTGGAGGTGGTGGCACTCCGGGAATGGGGGGTCTTGGGTGATGTGGTACCGACTCAGGTTTACTCATATCTTTTTCGGAAGGTGGATGCAAAGGTCTAGCTGGAATATCTTCAGGAATGTCCTCAACTGCCTTTTTCATATCTGTTTCATAATCTGCTTGTGGATGTACCGGTGGTGGGGGTGCCTGTGGATGTCCACTAGGAACGGGAGGTGCTGGTGCTCCAGCTGGAATTGGAGGTGGCATTGAACCAATTTGAGGCATGGGTGGAATTGGTGGCTGTGGCGGAGCCTCCTTAGAGGGGAGAGCATCTGGTGCTTTTGAATGTTGTGGAATAGGTGGAATTTGTGGTGGTCCTGGGATCGTGGTCTCATTTTCTTCATCAGAGCTGTCGGACGAACTGTCGTCCGCAACTGTGGGGATTTTGATTTTGGGTTCTTCCTCAGTAACAGGTGCCTTTTCACTTATATCATTTACATTCTCTAGTTTGGGCCCAGAAATCCTTTTAGAAGACAAATCATCGGCATTTTCCTCAGTAGATGACTCATAACCCTTTGATTCCTCGGCGGAATGGAACCTGTCATCTTCAGCCGAATGTGTAGACTTCATATCTGTAGCTAATTCGTGGTAAGCATGGGAGGCATTTGAACCACTTCTTGGGTCAAGACTCTTGTGTTCTCTTTCTGTTTCTGTGCTCACTGACTGTGTCGATTCAGGATTTTGTTCACTATCTTTCTCTCCTGAGGTCATCTTCCTCAATATTGGGTTCATATTTGGGTCAGCAAATGGCATGACTGGAACTGGTTTAGCGTGCTCTATCTCTTGCTCGGTAGATTCACTGGCATCCTTAGCCCTTTTAGGTTTGGGAGTAGGGTCGACACCACCCGCGGGAGCTGGCATACCGAAGGGATTGAACCCAACCGGCCCTCCAAACCTGCCAGCACCCGCAAGCTTTGCCATTCTATTCCTGAGTGCAGCTCTACGAGCCTCCTCGCTGTCTTCTTCCTCACCTTCGCCTTCTTGCTGTTCTTGCTCCGCTTGTGAAGTTGGTTGCTCAGTTGCAGCAACTTCTGGAGCGTTTTCTTGGGATACCTTGGGCCCGCTGCCGTGTTTGTCATCGTCATAATCGTCATTGGTCTCGTCATCTATGCTAGCCGCTGGTCCGTCGTGGACCCCCATCTCTGGTATTTTCGGTGGTTCTGGATGGTGCTCCGTGTGCACGGAGTGTGCCTTGGAGGCGTTCGATAGTGACCGCGAGACATGCGAGTGCGCGTCAGCGGTATCTGCTGCGTCGGCGGGAGACTCGTCTGCGACTGCCTCACCCTGTGTAGCTTCTTCCTCCGCGCGCTTCTTCTCCGCCTTCTTCTTCATCAGCTCCTCATCGCGCTCCGCCTGGAGTCTCTGCTGCTCCTGCAACATGGTGATCCGCTCCTTGAGACTCATCTTGGGCAGATCAATCTCTTCCGTCCGCACATGCTCCTCGTGCACTACATCCGGGTTCACCGCAGCCGGGATGGGGATCTTCCCTGGCTTCTTCTCGGTACTCTCCTGTGCAGGCACTGCATCTGCTTTCTCAGAGACAGGTGCATCCAACTTCTCAGCCACAGGTGCATTCGACATCTCAGGCACAGGTGCATCCGACTTCTCAGGCACAGGTGCATCCGACTTCTCAGACACTGGCACCGGCGCATCTGCTTTCTCTTGTGCTTGTTCCTTGGTCACGAAACTCTTGGGGAAGATACCGGCTTTGCTGCCGTCTGCGTACTCGCCGTAGTACCACTCGTCGTCCTCCACGCTGGTCACTGTGATGACCTGCCCTTTGTCGAAGTTCAGGTCGTCCTCGTACTCTGACTGGTAAGGGAACGCCGCGACGACGCGGAACGGGACCTGCTCAGA